>QJSC01024079.1:357366-551770 GCA_003697955.1 Calidris pygmaea
CGACACATGAAATACTATACTCAAATCATCCGCGTGTCGTTGGCTAGTTAATACAGTAGGCACAAAACAGACCTAGAATCACCTGCAACGAATGTCGACCAGCATCGTTCTCGCCCCTAAACAAGTACTGCTAGCCTGAGATCTCTAGTCAGCCGTAGCTGCACCACCTTTGTGCTTAAATTGCTCAGCTTAGGCCTCCTTTCTTTGGCATTGCTCACCCATGCCGTAAAGGAGTGGAGACTCGTACTGAAGACAGTAATGGAGAGAGGAACAACAACAACAACAACAACCAAAAAAAAAGGAGAGATTAATCGTACAGCACATACATACAGTATCTTCTAAATCGTGATCAGTTGTTTATTGTTTGGCAAACAAGCTTCACTTTTACAACAAATATTAGTAATGAGGTCATTCAACTGTTGAGACCATACAAAATGGATCATAAATTAAAAAAAAAAAAAAAAAAAAAAAAAAAAAGAAAAAAAAAGAATTCATACTCCGTGCTGCTAGTTTACCTCCAGAAAGCCTATGTTACTTAAAAATCCTGTCAAATAAATAAATTTCCTGTTAGGAAAAATAATGAACAGAAGATATTTTTTTGTTTGTGTGTTTGTTTTAAAGTTTTAAATCACTGCAAAGTACTTTATAGCTCACTACGCGTCAATCGATTTTCTTCTTAACCACTGCAGTACAAGTGCCTAAACCAGGGACCAGACGGAGCCGTGAAGGCCCTTTGCTCCTCCAGGGAGTGGGGCCGTAAAAGCCCCACTACGACCACAAAAAAAAACAAAACCCACCCCACCTCTCAGCCTCCCGGATGCCACCCTAGGGGCTGGCCGAGGGGCTGCTCACCGAAGCTGCTTCCCAGGATTATCCTCAGGACGGGTTGTGCACTGCCAACGGGGAAGGTTGCCCTGTTCTTGTCTGCCCAAGGGTCTGCCAGCAACGTGCCGGCTGAAGGAAGTGAAACAGTGAGAAAAATAAAAAGACTCTATTGAGTGGAAAGAAACGGTGATGGCATTACTAAAAATGGTTCTTAGAAAGTGCCGTTCGTTCTATTTTTGCCCATTGAGGTTTTTTTTTTTTGTTTTTTTTTTTTTGCCAGAATGGGAAGGGGATGAAGGGGAGAGGCAGTGGAAGAGGCAAAACAAGATTATTTTTTTTTAAAAAAGAGGAGTTATGAAAAACCTTGCTCCTACTGGTAGACAAACTTACAAGACCAGCACAACAGAAAAAAATTCTTTTTTTTTTTTTTTTCCACTACATTAACAGGGACGCAAGTTCTGGAGGAACAGAAAGCAGACTATATGTGCAATGCTAGTATCTGTACATTACATAGAAATTGTTCGCTTCTCTTTTTCTGCCATTAGTTTTTATCATCCGTTAATACAGCAAAACGTAAAATATGCCTTTAGCACAGTATTCTAGGATTCCCTTCCATCTCATTAAATTTGTTTCTGTGTTGTTTGCTCCCACAGCAAAGGCTGCTGTGGTGGAACCAAGTTGTGAGTGACCAAAACCCATGACGTGATCCGGATTGGTAAGAAAGAGCTTTGCTAGCTTGTTTTTGTGCGGCGCTCCCACCTAGACGCATCATCACTACTAGTCTCAAATGCACATTTTTTTTCCTTTTTTTTTTTTTTTTTTTTTTTTTTTTCCCTCTTTGCTTTTTTTCCCCCACCCCCTCCTAAATCAGGTCCTTGGTATTAAGAGCAACACAGCATCAAGGATTGTTTAAACAAACACGGCATAACTTGAGAAGGCCACGACGTGTGCCGTTATCTACCTCTTTCATTAACATAATGAAGTCTGTCTGGAGGGGAGGAGGATGGGGGGAGGAAGGGGGGGAAGGGGCGGGGGGGCAGCAGTTACTGTCCTCTCTGGGCCAGCCTAAAAATTCCAGTAAAAAAAGTCCGAGAGTTTCCTTTTGAACACCATGAAGATTTAGGAGTACACACAATATTACCACTGTTTGGATCAACTCAGAACAGTAAACCGAGCGTTATGGAGGGGCTTTTTTGCTGTCTCTTTGCTTAATTTTTGCTGAATCTTCTATAGACTAGTAACCAAGTGAGCGGGTCCTTTTGCATTGCCGTCCGGGGGGGTTCCCTCTTTGTTTGGTGGGACTATAAAACCGTCGCTGCTGCCTCGACCTAGCTGGTAGTAAGTGTGTAGCTGATGGACGTGGTTCCTGGAGCCGAGGTTGGGCATGCTTTTGTAGTAAACGTCGTCGGCGTCGCCAGCGCCACTTTTGGCCGGCGGAGGGTCGGTCTGGGTGCTGGCAGTGACGCTTTCTGTCATGGGCATGCCAGCCAGCGCGGGCATGCTGGTGTAGAGAGAATCCCTGTTGGGCGACTGGAGGTCGTCCGTGTGCTCGTTGGTCAGCAAGGGGAAAAAGCTCTCGCTGTTGTCTTGCGGTATGCGCCGCCGGCTGTAGAGGTGGGGCTGGTGGTTGTCCGCCGAGTACACCCTGGGGGGCAGCAGCGGGGCGTCCGACTCCTCGTGGATGAGCTCCAGGCCCAGGCTCTCCTCATGGGTGAAGGAGGTGGCGTCGTCCAGCACGATGGCGTCGTCCTCGCTCCCGCCGCCCACGCTGTTGACGAGTTTGTTCATCAGGTTGCGGCTCTGCTCGCTGGAGCGCTCGTGGTTGTTCAGGTAGGAAGGGATGTAGTTGGAAGTGAGTTCCTTCAGGATTTTTTTCTCGAGGGCATTCTCGGTGTGGTTATACCCGCGGTCAAGGATTTGCACGCAGTTGCTGAGGTACTCGCCGCTGGCGATGCTGTAGCTGTTGCCGTGATTACCATTCAGTGGTAGAGTATCCGTGACACTTGTATCCCTGGCATTGTTCAGAAGCCCCTCTGAAAAACATCACACAAGAGAGGGTGACTTGTACAAGCAGGACACTCACGCGGGATGCGCACACTCCAACCCCCTTCCCCGGCCGCTGGGGCTGGGCAGCGAGGAGAAGGTCGCAGCTGAAACTGGGGGGTGCAGCTCCAGCTAACCGGCCTGAGGTCTTCCCACCGAAAAGAAAAAAAAAAAAAAAAAACCAAAAAAAACCCATGGAAAAGCACCATCAAGCGCGTGACTTGATGGGGCAATAGCTGGCAGGAGGGAATAACCTCTCCTGGCCGGTCCCTGCTACGGCTCTCGCTCTTTGCTCTACGTATTCCTTGGGGGGAGCTGAGAAATAGGAAGTCCTAGATGGGTGGCAACTGCCCTGGCTCCGGGTGCTTCGGGGGAAGGGGGAAATTTCCCCCAGCTGAGGGAAACATATTCTCAGCCCAGGTTAATCCTTACCCTGGCTTTGTTGGGGAGCGTGTCCTTCCTAGAGGGAAAGAGATCCATCCACTCCCCGCTTTCTCGGGGCAGGCATAAAGTGGGATCTGGAGATTGGCCAGGCAGACACACAAAGTGCTTTCTGGCCCAGGCGGGGTTTTTTTTTTTTTTTTTTTTTGAATGAGGCTAATTGCCCTATCTCCTGGCACAAGGGCACCACCAAAACTCTTTACTCCACTGTCCAGGTGGGGATTTTCTAATATGGTCACGATTCCCGGGGTCTTGCAAAGCCTTTAAAGCAAAGCTCCCGTTTCACCTGCCGAGGGTTGGGGGAAGGTACAGAGCGAGCACCATCACTGCCAGGGTCTGGTGGGCTCAGGGCAACCTGAGAGGAGTCAGGGGGGTTTCGGGGTGCCCCCCAACTATCTGCCTATTGCCAGTGGGTTGTCTGTAGGTGTCTCCAGGCTGCCGGTGTGAGGCTGGAGCTTGGCTCTTTCCCAACACGCTACGGCAGACGTCCGGGAAGCGCTTGGAGAGGAGCACGGCCCCACTGGGTAAGGGAGGAGAAAATCAGGCCCAACGTTTTTTTTTAAAAGTTCAGCTGCGATGCTGTCTTTTGGGGGATTACTGGTGTCCTTAGGAGGAGGGCAGGCATGGGGATGCACGAAATAACGTATCGACCTTTCAGCTCAGAGCTTCAGGCATTACCAAAAAATGGCAAGCAACTGCCAGCAAGCTGTGGTGGGTTAGAGGAGCTGTTAGCTGACAGTTTCAGATGAACAGTTGCTCATACCATGCTTAGTGCATGGCATGTGTACCTTCCGAAAATGCAAGATTCAGTCCATGTCTGTGATGGAGCAGTTGCTGCATGTCAAGGGCTGGAAAGCACTACTGCAGGCTTTCTTCTCGCTTTTGAGTGAAACACCCCAAACCCGTCGGTCACTTCTTAGGTTTTCTGAAGCTTAGAGGGTGCTGCTGTGCCCCAGGTTTCCCAACAAACGAGGGGGCTATGCCAAAAAAAAATCAACTTGCCATCACAGACATAGAGCAAACCTATTGATTTTCATGGTGGAAGCTCTCCAACCAAGTCACGATGTTTGAGGAGAAATGAAAAGTGAGCATTTTTGGGTTGGTTGGGGGGGGGGAAGGACCGTATGTAATTGGTGACAGCATCTGTCTGATGGTCACATTAAGTAACATATGCATTGGGTGCTGCACTTCTGCAGCCAATGCATAGAGCTGGGGTTTGGTGGGGAAACGAAATGGAGGCATCGCAGGTGAGAACAGAACGGGGTCTGCAATGAAACACGCCGTATAAAAATGCCATGACCTCGCAAATAAAAATGTGAAGTTTAAAAAAAAAAAACAACACATCATAAGCACAGTTATAAGAGAAACTATGTTGGGTAAACAATACCACAAAAAATGAGAAATAAACAAAGTATCATCTAATCTCATCTCTCTATATATATGTACACTTACATATATATATATACACACACATACATACACACGCATACACGTATACATACATATGTATATTTATATTCTTTTGATTTCAGAACTGTGAGATGAATTTCCTTTATTAACTACATCATCTATATGTGATGCAATAAAAGTGAACTAAAAAAAATTACATTTGATATGCAATGTTTAGCTTTACTCCCATACTTGTCTCTCTGTAGGGCTCTAAACGACAGCATGAAGAAAAGGAAAGTAAAAACAACAAGTAAGCTTACAGCGACAGTAGGAGAAACATGAGTAAAAAGCAAGTTGATGATATGCAGAAAAGAGAGTTAACGGAAATAATTTCCACTGCCCAGAATACATGAATTTGTTACATGGTTTATTTCAGGTTAAAAATATTGACATTTTAGACATAAAAATTATTTTATGCACAATATTCAATAGACCACATTTTTATTAAAAAAAAAATTATCACATTTAAGATGTTTTCCAATGCCATTATAAAAAGTTCAACGTGCAATACACATCAAGAAATAATGCCTGGAACTTTAAGTCTAAAAGCCGGTAACGGTCATACTTGAAAACACAGGCACTGTCAACATCACTTCCAAAGTCTTAAAACAAATGGCTTTACTTACTGTTAGTTATAATAACCCCTGGCAGTTGAAACCAAGACCTATTTCCTTGCTAAAAATGTCTTGCCGTCCATCCTTTGCAACAGTGCTTTGCAGGAGTATGACTTTGCCCATCACGGGGCTGCTGGCATTTTACAAACTTTGGTAAGTCTGCTCTTTTTTTTTTTTTTTAACTTAACACATGGCAAACTACATGGACTTTGCGAGAAAAAAAAAAAAATGTTAAAGGAATAGTAGTTCAAATAATGGCATTGCTAAATGAAGCTATTGAGATGAAAGGAAGAAGAGCCGGAGATGAAGATGAAGAGCCAGTGATAACTCCCAGCTTCCCACTTTGCAACAGTCCGTGGCACGCTGGGGTTTAACCAGAGCTCGTTAACGGAACTGCCGCCTCCTCTTAAAATTAGCTCTTAGGAAAGGGGTTAAGCCACTTTGATAAAATCCTGTGTCCAAGAGACCGAGCCAGCGCACGTCCCTCAGCTGCCAACGGCCATGAGTGCTTGGCATGTGCTGTGGGGTGCCAGACCCCTCACCTCCCACCTCCTCCTTCCTCTATGCTCTGTGCCCCATCAGGGAACCACTTTTGCCACTGGGAAATGGGACGTCTGCCCCTTAGGGTTGGGTTCTCCACCTCTTCTCAGGAGTGCTTGTAGGGCTCCAAGCCCCTGGTGAGTCTCTACCACAGATGGGGCAGCTTGGGCTTGAGCAGAGACGGTATTTTCAAACACATAACTGGATGGGGGGAAAGGTAGGAGGGGACTGGGTCAGGCCCCAGGTTTCTTACAGTGTTCTGTCCCGGTCCATAGCCAGCACCAGAAGTGGTAGATGAAGGTACAAAAAAAAAAAAAAATAATAATCATAGCCTTAGTGATTGTGGAATGAATTAGTTGGATGATCTATAGGTAGCAACGCCCTCACCCCATGCCAATCCCAGCCAAGGCACAGCCAGAAAGGGTGACAGCGTCTACTTTCACAATGCACTGACCATCACCAGGGCACCTGATGGGGCAGCACCCCCACAGCCCAAAGGACCACCGGGGCCATTGGGCCTGGTTGGTTTTGTTAACTCTCATTTCTGCTGTGGGCTCTCCTCACAGTCTCTAATTGTGCAGGGCGAGTAACCAGCTTCAAAAGCATAGCTATACCAGTTGTACGGTCATTAATTAACTTGCAGCCTCCTGGAAAGAATGAGTCGGGTTCTGCTCCCTCTGAAGTCAATGGCAAAGCTTCAGGGGCTTAAATGGGATTGGTACCGGTCCCAGTCTCTTTCTTTATCTCCCATGGATGAATACTGGGTAAGTTTCTCTATTATCCATCTGGCTGTGTTGCACTGAATAGCACTTGCAAAATTACACTGTTTTTGTGGAATAAGATACTGTTAGCTCAGGCAACTGAATAAAATGCTGTTAGCTCAGTCTTAAAAATTAGAAGAACACAAGATTATTAAAATGCATGTAAAAACTTTTTCTCACATTTCTGCCCAAATCCCTTATGTTTAGTTGAGGCACCCAGACTTGAACACCAGGATTCTCTCAAGTCAAATGCTGAGCCAGCATTGCCTGCTGCCCCTTGATTTGAAAGTCCCCCAAACCTCAACGTTAGCATGCAAAAAACTATAGAACATCAAAGCTCATTTTGAAATTAGTGACACACTGAAGTTCTTAAAATTCTGAGCGTTTCATCTTGAACAGTTTTTTTTTAAAAAGCATTCGTGGAAGCAAATTTACTGCACAGAGTTAGCGTACTTTAGGAAATTAATGAACAGCAGAAAGGTCAAACGTGTATGCTTTCCATCTGATTTGAATGAAAATACCCTAGTGATAGAGTTCAATATCTATTTCTATCACATGAAAATACCCTAGTGATAGAGTTCAGCATCTATTTCTATCACATGAAAATACCCTAGTGATAGAGTTCAGCATCTATTTCTATCACAAACAATATGCTGCCGTATAGCACACAGGGGGTTTCCTGCTTTCATTATAACCATGCTTATTTTCCCCTTCCTCAGAGATCCTTTACTGGAAAGGGATGGCTTCACTGGGAGCGAAGAGCTGTCAGAGTGCTGATACACTTGTGCTTGAACGCAGCGTTACTCTGTAATGATTCAGCCACCTTGCAAGCAAGCCAGAAAAAAACAGGAAAAAAATCCCATGGAAGTGGCAGAGCAGGACAGAGCCACCAAGAGGCAGATCTCCACGCTCCCCAGCTCCTGCTCAAATGCATCTGCCTCTCCCCCACAGAAGCAGCAGGACATCAGCCGACAAACGTGGTCCCTTCCCACGGCCAGAGCAGAGACAGACACACAGGTGACGAGACTGATTTCCACAGCAGAAACCCCTGTCAGGTACCACTGACTCTGCCTGTTCATCTTCCATCGTTGAAAGAAGGATATGTGAGAGCTTCTAGCTTCCCTACATGGTTTTTGGGGTTTTTTTGGGTTTGGGTTTTTTTTTTTCTTTCTAATAGCACATCTAAAATGTATTTAATGCAAACGGCAAAACATTTCTTACAGTATCTAAGCTCTGCTCTTCGGAGCTGACCTGTGCTCCTCTCTTCAGCTGTCATTTCTCTTAGAGATCAAGGGCAGTTTTGCTTTATTTTGCATTTTTTTTTTCCCTGCGCAAGCTGGTGCACTGCTGACCACGTTTCTCTGTGCCATTTCAAACGAGAGCAGCTTGGGTGGCAAAGGCTATTTTAGCTTCACTTACCTTCAAAGGTGTTCCTGTTTCTGAAATGAATGGTTTAATGAGGAAATGTGCTGACAACAAAGAGAGGAATGGACTCGTCCAACAAAATACACACACGAGACCGAAACAATACAAAACAGAGGAGATTGGAAAAAAAAAAATCAAAATCAAAATCACTATGAATACTTTGAGTAGAACTGACGAGGGTCTCTCAAAGTGAATTTGATTGCTCATGGAAAAAAGCCTTGGGAAAATGGAAAGATGCACTGAAATGAAAGGAAGGGGAGGGGATCTTTTTTTTTTGCCCAGTTCCAAAAAAACAAAGTGTGTGTGCATGGGGAGAAAAAAGAAAAGGAAGAAAAAAAATATAAATGGGCCAAAATAAGCCACAGAAAATGGAATTCTCACTAGAAAAATTAGAGAGAAACTCCAGCACACCTTGTGCGTTGTACATGCTGACAGAAGGGTTGTTATAGACCGCCGATTCCCCGAGCAATGTATTATAAGGGTTGTTAGTGCCATGAGGACGAAGCAGAGCATTGGTTATAAGATGATTAGCCATGGCTCCTGGAGCAGCCCGATAGAAAGACAGAGAAAAAAAAAACAACAAAAAAGGTCAATCAGGCAAATGTGGTATTAAAAAAAAGGGAAAAAGAACATTCAGAATGACAACAGTTGAAATAGTCCTGATTACAAGCAGCCAGCTAATTAGACTCAGAAAACTGTATGCCACTAAAGCAGAACAGATGTTACTGACGATGCACAAATCCAAACCAATGCAAAAGAAAATGTATCAGAAAGCGGATAAGCTACATTTATGGTGGTTCCCCAGTTGCTCAGAGTGTAAGCAAGGCTGTGCCCACATGCTTGCTACAAAGAAAGAAAGATGGCAGCCTACACAATGTTGGGGGAAAAACTCTCTGGAAAGTGCCAAATGAGTAAAAAAAAAATAATATAATAACTAACAGAAAACAGCACATTCAACTCCCACTATGGGGTAGGATCTCTTTTACTGGTCCTCTGCAACACGTCTAAAATCAAAGAAGCAGAATTAAAAAGAAGGGATGGAGAATGCAGCCTCTTGGAAGGCTCTTGGCACTTATCAGAGAGCAGCTGTTTCTCATGTCTAAGAGGGTGAGTTTCGCTTCAGCTGCTGCTCTGGTACCAGTGTCCAGCACATCCACAATCACTGGAATCCACCCTTGAAGGTGAGAGCACCATGGCTCCATCAGTCATTTCTATCAGGAGCGAGAGTGGCCACGGAGAGGCACATTTCAAGGCTCTCCGTTTGCCCCACAAACACTTTGTTTCCCTACTCCCAGACCTCTTCGCTGTTGTTTCCAACCACTCGGCCAGCAGTTGTCCTCCTGTTTTGGTCTATTCCTTGGAGTCGCAGCCTCTGGACTTGTGCTTTTCAGGTTCATCAGGCTTGACAAGCGGCTGCCAAGACCTACCTTGATTCCTACTATAGGCATCAACCCACGAGGCAAAGCCTTCCTCTGCTTTTTAGCTGACCCACAGGACCAAAAACCCCATTTAGTCTTTCCTCCGAATCTCTTCTGGGATCCAAAGAGACAACTGACTCAAAAACTTGCCCCCAAGGCCATTCCCACTGTCATCAGTAGAGACCTAGAGCAGGAATACTCAAGGACACACCATGGTTTTCACCTCAAGGGCTAAACTGTTAAGACAAACCTTTCCACCGGGAACGTAAGTTTTTGGTGGGGTAATTAGAGTTTGTCAGGACAGGGCTGTCAGAGGGCTTAAGTCACTTGACTGCTCACTCCGTCAGCTGTCACCAACATTTGAGAGCACCAAACCAAACAAGCGACTAAAAAGCTAATCCCCAAAACCAGCAATCCTGGCAAGGGATGCCTTCGTCAATGGCTGGGGCACGGAGACCACATCTGCTTCTTTTAGAGGTGGAGGCAGCCTTTGTGAGGTACGTGGGATGCTAAGTACAATTTCTTCTCTGCAACTAATTACCTCATTTCTCTATCCTCTCTTTCTTTTTTAATTTTTTTTTTTTTTGTTTTTGATAGATTTGCTGAGGATATATAAGCCCCAAGGGCCTCTGGCTGCCTACTAATTATCTTTAAAAAAGCGAAAAACTGGCCAAACCTAAGGCTAGGTAGAGCCCACATTCCCCTGGATGGCGTCTCTCTGTGTCTGGGCAGGTAGAGGAGAGAGTGGCCCCCTCTCCTGCCTCTCCCTCGTCCTCCCCCAGCCCTTCTCAGCCCCAGGTGTACGGCGTTAGCGCATCACTTCATTGGCCTTTGGAGCACAGGACAAAGTAGAAGGCGGCGCTGTATGGGGGCTGCATGCCAGGGAGGCTCCTTGACACATGCAGCTGGGAAAAAAAAGACTTGTTTTCTCTCACCTGATATTTTTGGCTATGCTGATGGAAAGCAAGATGAACTGCTGTGTTTGGAAATAAGGAAACAAAGCTGTCTCCTGTAAGAAAACATTATATGAATGCTTAACTAAGCAACCTTGAATGTAACTAATAGGTAAATGAGTCAATTCTTTCTGGTAATGTATTTTCCGTCAATCTTGGATGAAGGACTGTAGGAACCACTTCTCTTCTTTTATACCAGTGTGAGTACTAAGGCCATTAAAATTTTTTCTGCTTTCATCCCACCTTTAATCAAGCTGGGCCATAAAAGATTCAAAAAGGGAGTCACTTTTATACAGGTCACGGCAACGTCCAGAGCTAACGCCGGCCACCAATTCACAAGTGATAGAATCCTCCCATGTGAGATTTTACCCGATCTCCAACTCGGTCCCTGTGAGATTTGACATGGAGAAGAATATACCCGCCCTGTGGGTTTGAACGCTTTAGCTTGAGGTGTCTTTAAATGGCAACTGCCAGAAAAAGCATCTCACTCAGAATATCCCCAGTCAGAGCTTGTCTGGCAATCCCGAGCAGGTGGGAACAAGCTGATCCCGCCACGGCTGGGGAGGTCGAGCTGCTTCACACGGGGGATGCTCTCGCCTTGCGACAAGAGATGAGAAGGGACTCCTCTGTGTCAGCACTTAATGGTCTACTTGCCTACATGTGCCGGGGTGGTGGGCTCGGAAGAGAGCTAAATTCACACAAACCTGGGTTTTTTGGGCTGTTACAAACTGTGTCGTTTCTGGCAACTCTTAATGCAGATAACGTGATTCTGACTATAAACTTGGCATAAAGTTAAAAATCAGAGTAAGCCATTTTTTGCTCTCTCGGGTGTGTAAAAGAGGGGGCTTAGTACAACAAAACAGTCACTCATTCCTGTATGCAGCTACTGAGTGAAAATACTGTGTTTTCTGCCTTCCTCTCCCTTGATTGCTGAGGGCATTACGATTTTTTTTAACTTACTGATCAAAATGCCACTTTGGATGGCAGTGCTGAGTAATTCTCCTGATGCAAATCCAAAACAAACTGACTGCTAACATGTTCAGCTGCCTTCTAATACTCTCAGAAACCCAACTGGGCCCTAAGCACCCTAAGAGCAGGTCCCCATCACGGTGGGCTGGCCACAGCAAGCTTCACACTCTCTGTAGGTCACAGTAAGCGTAACCATTGGTATCTTAAAAACAAAATGATACGTACCTCATATTCATTAATTTGTGCTCTTTTTAGTCCCTAAGTGCTTTAGAGCTGCAACATTCACAGAATCACAGAATGGTCTGGGGTTGGAAGGGGCCTCTGGAGATCATCTATTCCCAACCACACAGGATGCTGAGAGAGAAGGACTGCATTCAGGCTCCAAAGAGCCTGCAGTTAAAGTTTTAGATAAAACAATAATACACCAAACAAATCCCTATTTTTCTCCTCCCCATGAGGGAAGAAAGAAAAAGGTGACATCAGCCATACTTTTAAGCGTAATCCTGCCTTTTTCGTAGCACTATCATTGCTATAGCAACCAACGGGGATATGAGGAAGAGTGGATGAGGGCTGCAGACGAGGCATAAGCAGAAGCAGCAGGTAGATTACCAAACTCTGACCCTGTTTGCATGAAAATGGCCTTGGTAATAAACAGCCAACAGAACTCCAGTAACTAAAGCAGGGGATCGAAGCAGAACGCTCTCCCAAAACGTCGGGAGAGAAAGCCAAGGGGCTTATTCTGCAGCCCTGCGTGTGGGTGCGCAGCAAAGGCTGGGCGCCGGGGCTGTGCCCAGTCGGTGTGTGACACCACCGTGTCCAGGGACCCACAAAGGAGAAAGAGCAGGGCTGCGGGTGCCCGTCAGCCGTTCTGGATCTCCTGCCCAGCAGAGCACTCTCCGGCCATGACCCTCGGCAGCTGTCTGGCTTGGTGCTGCCGGTCTGCCTAATATCCTCGGCGAGCAGCAGTTATTCAGTGTTTATTTTTATTTATTCACTTACAGCTGGATCCTCGGCTCTCACCACCTGTGGCGCGACACTGATTTCTCCCAGTAACTCCCACAGCCCTGTGTCATCCTTGCTTCCCTACATTCAGGAATAGCATTCCCTATACAAATCCCTCCTTTGCCATCTCCCAAAGCACCTGAGCCCAGAAGGGAGCCACCACGCTTTGTCTGCTTTAGTTAGGGTGACTGCCTTAAACTTGGCTGTGTTGAAACACTTTTGGTTCTGCTAGTCAAAGACACTCTACTGAAAGCAAATGCACTCTGTTTCCAAATCCCTATCACAGATTCACAGAATCACATGGGGTTGGAAGGGACCTCTGGAGATCATCCAGTCCAACCCCCGGCCAAAGCAGGGCCACCCAGAGCAGGTTGAACAGGAACATGTCCAGGTGGGGTTTGAATGTCTCCAGAGAAGGAGACTCCACCACCTCCCTGGGCAGCCTCCTCCAGGGCTCTGCCACCCTCAAAATAAAGAAGCTCCTCCTCATGTTTAGGTGGAACTTCTTATATTCAAGTTTGTGCCCATTTCCTCTTGTCCTATCCCTGGGCACCACTGAAAAAAGACTGGCCCCATCCTCTTGACACCCTCCCTTTAAGGATAAGCATCAATCAGATCAATAATAAGACAAGTACATGCTGTGTACTTGTGAGAGCATAAATTTGGGGTTAGAAAAAAGATGGGGCTTCAAACCCACAGGTTTACCTGGGCATCTCCTTGTTCAGTGCAATGAGATCATCACAACCCACAAACATATTTAACAGCAGAACTCACACTCCTACAAAAACATGTCCTACAATCATGCAGTCCCAAGTCCCAACTACAGTCCCAAGCATTCTTGTTTCCACCGATACTCCACCAAAGTCCAGTGCAAAACACAGCTACCAGGCTAGCTCCGATATCCAAAATAACATTCAAATTCAGGTTTCTGGCAATGCCAGTGCCCAATTCAAGTTTTCCTGATGCTGGATGTCCTCTAGTGAAGGATCTACAGACTGTGATCACAAGGAGAAAGCAACGACGCTCCTTACAGAAGGCAAGTATTAGCTGGGTAACATGCAGATGCTCCTGTCCCTCTCACGGCATTGGGGATCTTTGTGATCCAAGTACCAAAGGTCCAGCCTTTTTTAGCAGCTTGGAAAGGCTATGAGAAGGCATGGCATGTGCTCAGGGTGCAGGGGAAGACCTGGAGGGTTGCAAACTGAGAAAATCTGATAGGGAAACAAACCAGGACAAAGAAAATGAAAATCCCAAAATTTTTACCCTCACTGTAAACCCACACAGGATTCAAATGGCTACAGTTAGCTGTTTTGTGTGCCTATGAAAGTAGGTATTGTTGGAATGACAGTATTGAATTAAGTGGTATTTTTATCTTCCCCTTCTAAGATAGAAATTGATATCCTTGATGCAGGACAACACTGAATGTAGAAATGATATTTTGGAAGAGTTTGGTGTAGTAACTCCAAGGGAAAACTGCACCTTGTTAAACACAAGTGTGATTTACCCACTCACTGAAAGCAGAGGGGAAAAATTACAATGACAAGCACGTGTTGCCAGACTCTAGACTGCATCATTCAGAGAAAAAAATTCAAATAATTTATTGTGGGCAGTTGGCTGACAAAGCCACGCAAAGGCATTTCGGTAAACCTGGATCATCTGCATGGTCTACCCAACAGGAAGGACCCGACTGCTCCTCCAGACTGTCCAAAAAATAATGTTGCTCCGTGTGGCTCTACCAGCCTGAAATCGCTTTAGCAGAGCAGCTTTCGCTGGGTTTATCTCCCCATGTAGGTAACAACACCCTTGGGTACCATCTCTAGCTTTGGGCCTTTTCAATCACATGCCAAAATCAGCTCTGTCTTTGCTGTGTGCATTTGAGCACTGGGGAGGGGGAGATTTCCCCCATTGCTCGGCAGACATGCTAGAAGGGCAGTTTTGCTGAGAAAGGAGACCGGTTACCAAATTTCCTCAGACGAACTAGTGAATCAGCTGAATGCTTCAAAAATGAAGCATTCAAAAATGAATGCTTCAACAATAAAATGTTCTCACTTTTTGTTCCAGGAGTGGTTTGTATGAAAGCTGACTTTGACTTTTTCATATGATGTCATCTTTTCATTACAGTTGAAACAAAACAAACCAAACCAAAACAAAAACTTAGAGAAAAGTACACCTAAGTTGTGACAAAAGGTTTCTTTGCTTCTGACCCAGGAGTCCCAAAATACAGTTTTTCCTGGGCTTTTTTTTTTGCTTTGTTTTCATAAGAAACAATGGAAAAAGCATGCATACTGCTGTGTTTTTGGTCAACCTTAATCTTTCTGTTTTCTCCCCATTTTGCCAACCACACAGCTCCCTTCCTGCAGGGCTAGGGCACGGTATTGTGCTCCTACCCGCTCTACCTCCTGAAGCACCCAACTTACCTTGCTATTCACAGCCACCATAAACCAAGTCCCTCAACTTCTCACACTTGACTTCACACCACCCTGCAGAGACGGGTGACAGCCAGAGAGCACATGGACCCTTCCCTGAAGGTACCGTGGTGCCTGAGGTATCAGGGAGCACAGTTTAGCCCAGACACCAAAGACACGGTTAGAGATGAATCCTCTCCCAAGTGTCCATTAAAAAAACAACCCATAACTAAAAATAACCCCATGCTGCCTTACCCTAACCTCATAACTCATCTCCGTAACTTCAGTGTTACTGAAACAGCCTCTCTGCACTGATTTCAGTTTGTAAATCCTGGCTGGTTCTATACATCCCCTAGCATTAACTTACTTATTCCACTTTACTCCCAGGGAAAGAAAACAGATTCAAAGTAGGTTTGCAGTAGTCAAAGTTCTAGTCTTTGTGACTTTCCTTACCAGTAGTGTACTTTTCTGTGTTACAGGCAGGTTTTCAAGTATTTAAAGAATCCTGGTCTTCCACATGCTCACTTTGAATTTATTCGAATGATTAATGCAATTATGAAAAGTGAAATCACACATATTTGGTGGAGGACAACAGGTATTTTCAGCATTTTTCCTGGTTCACTCCAACAACTGCTCTGACGTTTAGATTTATTGAGCTGTGTTCATATAATAGCTAACAGGATTCAGTTAATAAACTTCAATAAACCTCCCTATTAAATTTCTCTCAAATAGGTTTGTTGTCACTTGCAGCATCTAATCTATTCATTGAGAAGCTATTAATACTGACTGCAGCGAAATGGAGTTTCAGCAAATGAGGTTGTTAAGCTCTGGGCCATCTTCCACCAAATGAAACATCCCGTGCTTTTATGCAGAGAGAGGGGAGGGAAAATAATTTCTTTGCCCCTTTTCTTCTTCCTTTCTTCCGCAATGATTTTAGATAACAAACCTCCACTGGATTACAATCTACAGGCCATGTTCGAAACACACAAGTAGCCTACATCAATTTATAAATATTTGCCCACTCACTGATTCCTTCTGAACTGAGGCAGAAACACTCTCCCAGGATGGGGTATTTCTTTTTACCACCACAACCCCTTCTAACGGTTTATACCTCATTGTACCTCAACTACAGAAACATGCATTATTCCTAATTATTCCTGCTTATGCTTATTTCTCACTACACCCGAACTCTTACCCAAGACGTGTAGAGAGCTCTGCCTACAGTGGAAATTGAACCACAGTTATAGGAATCTATATAAGCAGCCATGTCTTCTTCCTTCCTCCTTCACAGTCATCATAGTAAGTTTGCTCTGCAGCAATATTCTGCTGGATCTAATACTCCCCAAAGCCTGCTCTGATTTCAGAAATTGCCTTGCCTTTACTTTTCCTCTTTAAATCTGATCCACCTAATGACTGAACTTCCAATTATATGGCTGTCAATCCTGAAATGAAAGCCAGTTCATAGCATCTCCCAAAGGAAGAACGTCACGTCACTCACTGAAATCACTGCAACAAATCTCAGCTAACTCAGTCCCAAGCAGCAGAGAGGCAAAATAAACCAGAAGACAATCAACAGTGGGATTCATTTTGCATGTAGGCAGAAATAGGAGTTAAATTCCCTAAGTTTTGATCCTCAACGCAGAAATTCATAGTTTTCCTAGCATAGAATGTACAGCCGATGGAAAATAAAAAGAGGAAAAAAGAAAAAAAATCAGCAATTTGCTAGTCCAGAAGGATGCTGAGTTTCCCTTACAAACAGAAAATATTCCTCTGCTGTCATCTACCTGAAATTTCTCTCCACTTCATATGTGATTATCAGGATGGGTCACTTTGAGGCCAGCCGCTGACATTTAGCCAAACCAACAGTGGCTTAACAGGGTTGTAGAGATTCATGGCTCACAAACAGCAATCCCTCCTGGCTGACTCGGTGCAACTGCATGTGGAATGCTCCCTCCAAAATACACCCTCCATTTGGGTGATGGGGCCCAGGCAGGAGTACCCATGGGGTCAGGGGAGGATGTGTGCAGTCTCTGACAGTTACAACAGGGAAAAGAAGAAGCCGAAGGGAATGGGGGATGAAACCAAAGAGCTTCATCAGGAAAACGCCAGCAAAAAAGACTGAGGGCTTTGCTGGTCCTCAGGTTCATGCAGCACCTTGCCCCTGCTGGCTCAGTAATGGTGAGGAATGACAGTGCTAAGCACTGACACCTCTCCAGCACTCTGCAAAAGGGATAGGTTCTGGGGGAAAGTGCTGTGTCTTAGATTTAAAGCAAAGATGATGACAAAATGCGATTTGCATGTTGCCAGATGACGGTCTCTGAATGGTCACAGAAGCTGCTGCCCCTTACCAGGGCCAACCTGGGCTCAACTTTGAAAAATCCTCTGCATTTGCTCCAGAAAACCCTGAGCATCACTGAAAATGGAGCGCAAAGCATTTAAAGCATCTCCAGGTTGAGACTGAGACACACCTCTTGCTCCACACCACATTCCCAGTCACGCAGTGATGGTACTAACCAGAGCAAAGGCTCTGCAGAAGACAGACACTTCCCTTTAGTCCAATTGTTTTTGAACTGGTTAGTGCTCAGGAAAAAAAAAAAAAAAATAGAATGCAAAGTATTTTTACACCCAGGAATATTTCGGTGAGTTTCCTCTAGGCATCTGCAGATTCATTCATAAACAAGGAAAGCAACTGCAGGCACCTTGGACACCCTGGGTTTCTGTTGCGCTGAACCTGCCTACCCCAGTGTGCCAACAGGAACAAGCCATCTGCAACTTGAAAACATGTTTAAAAATTGCAGTGGACATCACTAACTCTGCCAGCCAACCTGCGTGCTCATACAGACACAACCTGCCTATTTGAAATGCAAAATTCCCCACACCATAAAACCATCTCTCTGAAAGACATGACATGAAAGCTGACTGACTTCACAGGCAAAACTGGGGCACTGTTTGCTGCCAGCTGTGAGAGGAAAACAAATGAAAAGAAAACAGAGAAAGTATTTATTCTCTACTACTTTAAGCCACAAGAAGAGCCATAGGTGTTACTCAGAGCAGGTAAGAAGTGTTTAGACAGACTGTGATAGATCAGTTGATGGTGCCCCTCTGAACATCCTATCAAGATGAGTGGAGAGAGGCGTTTCCACCTCACCCAGAGCTTGGCTGCTTGCTATTTGTTTTATATGCAACACGGAATTCAGCAGAAATCTGAGTCATGCTGGTCACATCAGTCCATCAAGGAGCGAACAAGCATCTTGAGGAAGACTGATGCATGACAACAGTGGTGCTTCCAGGATCCAAATTTCCACCTCCTCTCCGCTTTACGCACCGGCAGCAAAGAGTCAGCACCACAAATGGGCTACAATGAGCAGCAATTGCTCTTTGAAGTGTTCCGGGGATGGGGTTTGAGATTCCAGGGGGAATCTTGACTTGATTTTCCTTTTTCCATTTTTGCTCTTTCCTTTTCTTTCTTTCTTTTCTTTTTCCCTCCTCTGCTTGTCTCTTCTTTTAACCATACCAAAGTCTACCCTGTTTTCACTGATGTATTGCCGAGTTATGTCCAGACCACGACCCCCGCAACATCTGCAGACACCTAAACTGATGCATCTTCATCTCGCACCTCTGAGACACATCTGGCAGCCCCTGTCTCTGAGCAGAAAGGGAAGATTTGGGCAGAGCAACCCAAACTTGACTCACTGCAGTGTCCAAGCACTAACCCACAGCTCCCATCTTCTGGAGTGACAGTCTCCTACCAAAGGAAGAGTTTCACCTTCGACTGTGTTTTCTAAATAACCGCTTCCTAAAAATGCAGGATAATAAGGCCACCTGAAGATAATTTAAAACTGCACTCATCCTCCCTGCAACACACACAGTTGTCCCTACTGAGTTAACAGTGCAGATACGATTTCAGCCTAGAAATCACAGCTTAATTATATTTTTGGGTGGGTGGGAGGAATTTGATGGGAGATTTCATTTAGGAAACAATCAGGTCTCGGTTGGGTTAGAAATCAGGATATTAATGTTCTTCATTTTAATTTTCCTCTCTGACTCAGATTCCCACTGTTTGAATTTGAGCTCAATTTGTTCAGTTCATTATGAAGAAATCCACATGAATTTGACATTAAACTGATTATCTCTGAAAACAGTAGCAATAATTTCCCTTTTCCCCGTGTGCGTTTCAGATTAAGTCTTTGCGGTTGATACAAAAACGCAGGGGAGAAATAATAACACAGAGGGAAATCAAGTATTTATTCTGGAGCGCTACTTGGAAGCTGAGACATGCAACAACACTTATGCATTTGGGAACGAAAAGCAAGGGGCAGGGACAAACAATACCCTCATTTCTATTTCCCATTTCAGCCCATTTGCATGGGAACAACAGGGAGGAACGTGGCCAGCGTTGCCAGGAACAATATCTGGGGTGCCAGGAGTGGGTCTTAGGGCTTTGTGATGACCGTTTGGTGGGGTTTCCGTGGTTCCTCATGAGCGGACCCTGAGGGCCACAGGGATGAATTCACGTTTAAGACTCACCATCCTGCAGTAAGAGCTGCCAGAAGTCCCGGGTTTCAATCCTGCACCAGCCGTCGGGGTCACAACGACCCTGCTGGGCCTGAGTGGCCCCAGTGAAACCCACCAGGGACCCACACCCCCTGCTCAGCCCTGGGCACCCAGTCCTTGCCTTCTCTTTGTCTCCTCAGACCAGTAGCCCCGTTTCCAGCCCTGTCTCTGCCAACATCTCCCACTGCTCTAGGCTGGACTTGGCACATCCTCTCACTTTCTCCAGGGCTGTAGATGGACCCTGCTACCAGCACCCAGCCGTGCCTGCTGGCTGAAGCCCCTGTAGGACCATGTCCACGCCAGTGAGGTCAATGGCTTGACCTTGACTGCCCCTCAGCTCCCAGCTCTTCTCCCTCACGAAACAGCTCTGCTCTTACAGCGCCCTGATGTTTCTTGTCCTTCAGACAAGTGGAGCAGCAATGTAGACCACCCAGAAATCCCTCCAGGAGACCTCCATGGATGTTGTGCAGTGCTTTGAGGGTGAGGGGACAGATGCATATAGCCAAAAGACAAGAGGTGCACACACGCCTGTTTGTACAGCAAGATTGTTACTGGAATAAACTAAAAAACTTGTTGTCTAGTTTGTAAGCCAAGACTCAGAGCATTACAGTGTGAGTACAGCACTTGATCCAGCACAACAAATTTCTGGAGGAGTTTCTATTTTCAAAGAAGTCTGATGGCTTTACCCCTAGCCCATTTATTTCCCCAGAGAGGTAAAAACCATTAAGATACAGGAAGCTTTTGCCACAAATGAAGATACAGTTCCTCTTATCTGCTAACTTGAATGGATATACATAGCTCATCAGTGCATTTTCCTGTAACAAAGCACTGCTTCACAGCAGTGACAAACTCTTTCTTGTCTCTGTTGCTCTCGAGCCTCACCAGTACAAGAAACGCTCCTTCCTTTAACAGATAACTTCCATTTTTCCTTGGGGGAAAAAAAAAAAAAAAAAGAAATCACCAATATCACCAACTTGAAAACCTGAGCGATAACAAAGTACCATATAGTGCATGATGATTTTTTTTTCTCTCCCCATTGCCTCATATCCAAAGGAAGACAGTAATTACTGTATTACCTGTCACCTAAGACATGAATAAAAATAGGTTGGAGTTGCACTGCGGTTTTGTGCTGTGACTGCTTGTTTGCAAAACTGTCCAAGCTATCCAAGTGCTTTTTGACAATAACACTCTGAAGGTGCAAACAGACCTGTCCCTCACACTCCTGCGGTGGCCACTATAATCTCCAGCTCTTTTTAAAAACTCTCCTTAGCCCAAGTACCAAAAAATCTGCTGTTACAACCAAGCAGTCGCCTGCTCCACTTTCTCCTCATGAACCTAACACGAGGGAAGACTGTTTGTTGTTTTCCTTCATACCTTCTACTTTTCAGACTTCTCAGACTTCATAGCAGTAAGTTTTAGCCAACAGTCCATTCTACATGCATCCCTTTTGCTCCAGTTTTTCAGCATTGCATCCAAGTGCCTGTACCTATCACACTGAACACCGTCCAGGAAAAGGGAGACTTGTTTTTTCTGTTTGTGAAGGAATCGGCTTGGTTCAGCTTTTAAATCCCTGTAAGTTTTCAGCACTGGGAAAAGAAATGTCGAGCAGAGGGTGAATGTGAAATAGATGGCAGAAATATCCAGCCAGACCCATGGTGGGAAAAATTGGGCAAGCTTGCAGAGTGGGAGTGCAAGGGAGCAGGAATTCCACTGGATCCTGAAACAGAGTCCATGAGGTGGACTGACATGCTCTTCATTCGATGGCAGAAGAGGAAATCCATGGCCAGTTTCTCTTCCCTTCCTATGAATTTCAGTGGTATAAGAACCCCAGATTCACACCATTACTAAGCCATAACAAGCAGTGAGGGAAAACGAAGCTTGAAACATTTTGGACTAATCTGTAATTAGATGGATATTCGAGAAACATCTGAAATGGCTGTGTGTGTCTGAGGAGCTAAGAGTGAGTACAGTTTCCATTACAGACCACACTATGTCAGGCAAGTTTGGGATTATGCCTGAAATTCCTGGTATGATAAATGAGAATAAGAAAAATAACATTATGGCCAATTACTTCGGGGGGGGGAGAGGGGGGAAGAGAGGAGGCAGTAGAGAAAAGAGGATCTGGAGATGAAAAAAGCCATAAGCAGTGCAATATCTGCTAAATCAGAAGAAGACATAGTTACATGTCTAAAGGAGGGATGCACTAACAGAGACACTGTATTCCAGACTGATGCCCAGGAGCTTTATGGAGGAAGAAGAGAGGATGGGAAGGTGTAGAGAGATTCTATGGGACAGATAGAGCAGCCTTGCCTGGGATGTTATCAAGCAGCAGGGGACTGCGAGTATTGTGAATGTGATCAGGGGAAAAATGGCTTCAATGAGAATGTACCCCAGTTGGAGGATATCTCACGGCTTTCTGCTCCCACAACAGAAACAAGAAGAAAACTCAGCTCTGGCCCAGGACGTGGAGAAGTAGTCGGGCCAGGACCAGGACGATAAGGCAATTCTGGGAAGAAAGGATCATTTTCTCCCAGTTTTAGAAAGGGGGCAGCTGTCTGAAGGCTCTGGGAAAAAATACCAGCGCACAAAGAATGTTTCATCGGGGATAACACAGATTATTTCATGCAAAAGGTGTTAAGGTTGGGAGGGCTAGAGAAGAACTTCTGAACAGGTATGCAAGCCTATTGTATCCACCTCGGGCAGGGAAAGTTACTAACCATACAATTCAAGGCTTGCACATGACTCCTCTGAGCTTTTATTGCACACTTGTAAATAAAACATTAATAAAACAGCTCCTTTAAAGCTTTGATATATATTAAAATACTAAGAGGAAGACAAGAGCTGTGAAATCCACATTGCCCCTCTGGTCTGTTCAGGCTGCAGCTCCCTCTGGAGAAACTGAAGAAACATCTTATGTTCTATGCAAAGCCCTAAGACCATGAACGTTTCTTTTCAGCTGGAATAAACAGGATAAAGCGTGAAATATCCGGGGGCCCATGCAGTTGGGATTATGTTGATGTCAGGTATATTTTCCTAGTAGAACTGGCCACCTGCTACTTTGGAGATGCTAACTCCCACAGGCATGTTTTAACCTCCATTTTGCAGATACTTCTAACAGAAAAGAAAAAAAAAACCCAACAACAAAAATTGTGCCTGCCTGCATGAAAAGGAGGGAGGATGCCCTTGTGTAATAGTACAACTTACTCAATTCACTTAAATGTCCCACCCAAAAGGCTTCCCTTCCAAGACAGTTATCAGGCTGCTGCTGTAGTTCTGAGACTCAGGCTCTTCAGGTGATTCATCTCATCTGATGTTACACAAGGGAAACAGCTGGATGAAATCCACTTTGAAGATGCCTCCCCTGGCAGTTCGTTTCCCAATTGGCCTTTAAATAACAGACACATCTAGTAACGTGCTCTCACCACACCAGGATCAAGATTGCCCACTTGAAACCTCTTCACAGCTTTTCCAATTTATGGTCATACTCCCTTCTTTGCATGGGAAAAGGAAAAAAAAAAAAAGCCTAAATTGAAGAAGGAGAGATGCCTTTCTTCTGCCAACGAGCCCAGAAAATCCAGTTTGCTAAAGCATTTCCTTGTGTAGCCTCAGCTGCATCGGAAAGCAAGTCAACTTCTGGGCTAACTAAAGGAGCCAGCATTTCATGCATAACACAGTTTGGTTTCCTGCCGAGACGGAGCGATGGATGGCTGAGGGAAACAGTGGTTCTTGCTGTAACCGTTGTGCAGCAACTAATCCCACTCTAAATTAGCCCCAGAGAAGCCTGTCTGTAGCTCTCCAGTCTTTGATGCAAAGACAGAGAGAGATGCGAGGGCAGCGTGTATGGATAAATCGGGCATTTGCAGGAACAGCATCTTATGGCCGTCTCTATTAATGGATCTTCAATGCAAAGTGAAAATACCCTGGCAAAAAACCCACCAGAGCAAGTTGAGGGAGAAAATTACATCTCCATGCTAACCACACCTTCTTCCCCTTTGTGCTGAGGTGGGTGATATATATAATGTTCAGAGAACTGAATTGCATACCCCTAGTTCCCCAGCACTCAGTAGTCAATATTACTAACAGCACAATCAAAATCCTTCAAGACTATCCTCAGGCAAAACACACCCTAAAATTGTGGGAATTCTGGGTGAAAAAAGACTAAGAACCAAACTCCCTACTCAATTCTCACCCAAGCTTTGCAGCCCAACCCTTAGAATTGAAATACTTTTGATTTTTCACTGTCATGAGAGAACAGCTGGGCCCAGTAATCTCAATTCTAACCCCTCTTAATTCCAGCATCAACCGGGCAGATAAACAAAACAGAATTTGGCATCTGGTTGCTCAAGGCTAAGCCATAAACTAATTGTACTGGAGGAAAAATAAACCGTAGTTTTCCTGCAACTCCTTGAAAAAGACTTTTGTAAATAAAAAAAAGGATTTTTTTTTTTTTTTCAGATTTCCTCCTGTGCCAGGCACCACATTTTGTTTGGCATCTACATTTCTGGTTGGCTTTCCTCCACACATGTCTATAAAGTTCACATCAGTCAGTTCTTCAAACTAGGTATGTTAACATCAATGCAGACAATTTTGTTCCAAGCCCAGTTTTTTCTTACATCTATGCTCTGCTGCTCATTTTTGCTTCCACCAAGGTGACAGTATTGCAACATACCCAGGACAATCAGGACTCCTGTGATGCTTAACACGGGCTGTACAGTGCTGTAATGGACCATTCTCACCATCAGCGATGAGGCGTGACACCTCAGCAGCTTCTGGCACTAGCAGTTTACTGAGGAAAAGGGGAGATTTCTTTTCAACCTCATGTAATTTATCCTTTTTTGCTTTTCCTAACTCCCTTCCAGACATGACAATTCTTGAAAATGCATGTGTAAAAATAAAGAAAGAAAAGGAAAAAAAGGCAACAACCACAACACCTCCTCCCAGTTATCACTGTAATATTTCTTATGTGAGTCCAGGGTCATTCAAGGCGAGGAGTAGAGGGGAGGAGGGGAAAGGGCAACACATTTCAGACTCCTTAAAGCCATTAGAAGAGTTAGAAATATGAAAAGTAGTTTATAATTACCTCTGTTGAGTGAAGCTGAACTGTTTATATCTCCAGTAATAAAGGAAGACTCGGACTGCTTTCGAACTGTGTCATTCCACATCCTACGAATCCGGCTCTGAAGGGGGATTGAACCACAGCAGGTAATGAATTTCTAGCAGCTGCAGATAGGTTTCTTTCTGCCTCACTAAAGGTGGCTATTGGCATATCTAGCTCAGGATGAGACTTGTTTCTAGACAGCTGTAAGCAAGTGGTTGCTGTTTTGCTATAACCTGCCTCGCTCCTGCCAGACGCTGCCTGCCTAACTTCATAACACAAACGCCTATCTCAAAGAAGAGCATAATTGGATTGCTTACATCTTAATTAAAAAAGAAGCAATAGAAATCATATACAAGAGAAACCCAGACCTGTGCGAGCTACAGATTTACCAATATAGTACCAAATAACAGAAAAATAATTTACATACAGAAACATGCATGCTTCCCTTACTATCTCATATAGCTTGTGTCTTATTTTTTGTGAAGAGTAAAAGAAGACTTGATCTATGTCTTGGTGTCCCTGAATGAGCAGAAGTTTTCTATAGCTACTATCCATCTTGGGGAAGATCAGGGAAAAAATCCCCCACAAATGAATCACTTCTGTTCCTCTACTGAAAAATCTGTGGTGGTTTTGTCATGTGTGGTATAGCTTCTGCTGCTGAGGAAACAGTGCCCTGAATATGTTTGCCTTCTGTTTTGGTTCTCAAACATGTTGTGGAGTATCTACCCCTGTGGCTTTTATGCCACTGTCTCAATCCTCCCCAACTAGACCTTGCAAAAGATAAAACAATCAGCCAATTTTTGAGTGATCCACAATCCCCATGTGAAGATGACTGGGAAGCCCAGGTGTTCAGGGGAACCTCTTCCTCACTTCACCTCTCAGAGTACGATGGACGTGTCCCACGGCTGTGTGGAAGTGGTGCTAGGTGGTCTGGGGGACTGGGAAGGCTTGTTCCCACTGTGATAGACCATGTTTTTTCCTAATTGCCAAAAATCGAGTGCTTTCCATAGTGGGGTCTTAGCCATGCAAGATCTTCCCGGGCTTACACATATTGTCACAGCTGAAAAGTGCTTCCTAGTCTACTCATTAACTATGCAGTAACACCATGTGCTAATTATGCATTAGCCCTCTATAAATGGAAGCACAATATGACATAAGGTGCATGCACTTTTAGTGCAATTATTTTTCACCTGGACATTTAATCTATTGTATTTCTCTGACAAGATCCATTGTGGATTAATTATTCTGTTTCCTAAGTGCTTTTCAGATTAAAAAAGGGTTTTAGGAGCTTTCCTCCTCATGGACTTCTCTATTCAAAAGTTGGGAGTCAGATGTTTTCAACAACTCAGATTGATCTCCATCTACTCTCCATCACCCGTGTGAGGATTCTCCTGCCTACGACAGGTCTCAGCGATTTCTGTCCTTCTAAGGACAAGCTTCTGCAGCAAAATAGTCTTTCTTGCTACCTTAAATCTTGCCTGCCATGCATTGACTGCTTCCAGGAGACTCAGTTCAGCCTCAAAAGGGCTTGTTTTCTTGAGCTGAGACTGTCAAGAAGGAGGGCTGATTAAAGTCAACTCTTCTCAGGCAGGAGGGCACCTACCCAGTAGCTAAACTATGTCAAACCAAAGGCTTTCAAATCAGCCATCCAGATGTTGCTGGATACAGTGAGTTTTGGACATTATTGATTACTGTGAGATTTGATGGCCTACTGGAGAGAGGTTCCATATTCTATTGTTGTTATTTTCCCTGCATAACATACAGACCTACATAATACCAAAGTGGACCTCTTGGATGACATCTTGGAAACAGCTGAAAATAAATAATAATTTGCTCCAAGACATATATCGCAAATTAGGTTTTCCTGGGAGGTTATAAACTGTTAGTCCTTGCATGTCTTTCATAATTTAATAGTGGAACTGTCATGTATAATTACTTCCATTAGTAATACTGAATAAATTTGTGTTTGGTTTCTATTGATTAAGAAGTAAGCTTCTTCATTTTATACGAACTGTTTGCCCATAAATCTGCAACTGTACATACAAGTTAGCTTCAAAATTGCCAAGTGCACAAACTACACAAACCCCGAGTTTTCAGGTGACCAAAGTGTAACAAATCCAGTAACTTAATAAGATAATCTGACCCCAATGGATTCCTCTAAGAGGTCTATAAACTAAAGCAAATTGAGTGAGGCAAGGAATTGATCAATCCACTGAATGCCAGAAAGCAGGCCCTTTCACTGTGAAGGCTCTTGGCAAGACACTTGTAGTCTGTTTTTAACAAGAAAAATACGTGGTTGTTATACCATCATTCCTGCACGCGGCAACAACAGTGACAACAACCTTCAGCTCGTGATTAAAGGACATACTGGGATGTAGCATAGCTGACAAAATGCTCCCAGCTCCTGATTCTCATGGAGAGCAGGCAGGGCAGCTCAGGTGATGACAACCCACCTGCCTCTAGAAGACAAATTTGGACATTTTGTTCTCATCACAATTATTGAGAAGGTTCTTGGAAAGGCACTAATTGCAATCACAGCCCCAAGGAAGCCACTGTGTTGAACTCAGGTCCAGGAGGGAGGGAAATCTCTGCAGGTGCACTGGTGAGAGCCCTAAGGTAGCTCCTTCGATGCCGAGAGGAGCTTCCCTCCCAGCATAGCTGCAAAGCGTATTGGCACAGTGGTACAAAGCATCGGGGTGAGGACAAGAAGTGCACATTACCTGTGAGCCTGTGGAATATCTTCCAGGGGTCCGTGATCCCGAGGTTTTTCCTGAGCCGATAGAGCTCTCTGTACTTTTCCCACTACAGCAATGTGTGCGCAGGCATTTTCCATACTCTTTACGTACCTAGCCAAGGAAAGAGCAACAGCAGTTAGCAGGCAGCTCCTCCTCCAGTCAACTGCCTTCCAATTTTCAACACAGCCCCTGATTTTTCCTCAGTGGTCCATTAAAATGATAGCTGTTGTAGTAGAACCATAGAATCATCTAGGTTGGAAGGGACCTTCAAGATCATCTAGTCCAACCATCAACCTAACTCTGACAAAAAAACCATCACTAAACCATGTCCCCCAGCACCATGTCAACCCATCCTTTGAACATCTCCAGGGATGGTGCCTCAACCACTTCCCTGGGCAGCCCATTCCAAGGCTTAATAACCCTTTCAGTGTAAACATTTTTCCTAATATCCAACCTGAACCTCCCCTGGCACAACTTGAGGCCATTTCCTCTCGTCCTGTGACTTGGGAGAAGAGACCAACTCGCACCTGGCTACACCCTGCTTTCAGAGAATTGGAGAGTGGGAAAGTCCCCCCTCAGCCTCCTTTTCTCCAGGCTGAACACCCCCAGCTCCCTCAGCCTCTCCTCGCCAGACTTGTTCTTCAGACCCCTCACCGGCTCCGTTGCCCTTCCCTGGACCCGCTCCAGCCCCTCAATGTCTTTTTTGTGGTGAGGGGCCCAAAACTGGACACAGCCCTTGAGGTGGGGCCTCACCAGTGCCCAGTCCAGGGGGACCATCGCCTCCTCACCACGCTGTTCCTGGCACAGACCAGGATGCTGGTGGCCTTCTTGGCCACCTGGGCACACTGCTGGCTCCTGTTCAGCCCACAGGCCACCAACACCCCCAGGTCCTTTTCTGCCAGGCAGCTCCAGCCACTCTGCCCCCAGCCTGTAGCGCTGCAGGGGGTTGGTGTGACCCAAGGGCAGGACCCGGCACTTGGCCTTGTTGAACCTCATCCTGTTGGCCTCGGCCCATCCATCCAGCCTGTCCAGATCCCTCTGCAAAGCCTTTCTACCCTCAAGCTGGTCAACACTCCCACCCAACTTGGTGTCGGCTGAACGCTCTCATTGTGTGATCTCACTGTTTATAATGGCGTGAGGGACGGCTTGTATGCAGCAAAGCTACTCGTTGACACCTGCCAGTTATAGCTTCCCCTGAGGCACACCAAAGGAACATGGGAGAAACTACAGGTATACTATTTATTACTGAAGGTTAATATCCTCATAGATTTGATATAAGCTAGCATATTGGCTCATTAAGGTACTAAAAGTTATTGCTTCTGGCAGGGGACTAAGAAGAAAAATTACCCCAAAACCCTATAAGAGCTATTGATCTCTTTTTTTATTTTTATTTCTTGCAGCAAATTGAAACTTGAGGAAACTGTAGAGGCAGCAGCCCTAGAGATTATATTCCCAGTGCATAGGGGTGACTGGAGTCTGCTCTCCTACAGCACTGTGCAAGCCAGTCATGTTTTAAATGGGCATCGCAGTCAAACCAGGCCAACTCCTTCCCTGGAGTAAAGCTGTGTCACCTCTTTGCTTCAGGGGAATTACTCTGACTTCACAGAATGAATGACAGAATCACAGAATGATACAGGGTTGGAAGAGACCTCTGGAGATCATCTAGTCCAACCCCCTGCCAAAGCAGGTCCACCCAGAGCAGGTTGCACTGGAACGTGTCCAGGTGGGTTTGGAATGTCTCCAGAGAAGGAGACTCCACCACCTCCCTGGGCAGCCTCTGCCAGGGCTCTGCCACCCTCAAAATGAAGAAGTTCCTCCTCATGTTTAGGTGGAACTTCTTATGTTCAAGTTTGTGCCCATTTCCTCTTGTCCTGTCCCTGGGCACCACTGAAAAAAGACCAGCCCCATCATCTTGAAACCCTCCCTTGAAGTATTTCTAAGCATTGATCAGATCCCCCCTCAGCCTTCTCTTCTCCAGACTAAAAAGACCCAAGTCCCTCAGTCTCTCCTCGTATGAGAGATGCTCCAGGCATCATCTTTGTAGCCCTCTGCTGTCCCCTCTCCCTGTCCTTCCGGAACTGGGGAGCCCAGAACTGGTCCCAGTGCTCCAGACTTGTGCCAGGGCAGGATCTAAGCTTCGTCTGAGCTACAGATGTGATTTTTTTTATGGGCAGCAATACCCAGAAAACAGATGGGACAAGACTGAAAATATACTGAAAAGCCAAAAGCAGGTTACTTTGCCCATTGACAAAAAAAAGCCCCCACAAATCCATGCATACCCAAAACACCAGTTGAGTTTCCTCAGAGCGCAGGGTTAGCTGTGAAATTTTGCCAGACTGCCTATGAGCATTTCAAAACTCTGTGAAACAACTGTTTAAAAAGAAAATTACAGCTTTTTCATTAGGCTCTTCCTTAAGCGCTTGAGACAAACACAATACCGTGAGTACCCAATATGCTCGAGTGCCTAATCAATCCTTTGCTGAGAGAAAATAATTCAATTGCTTTAATTAGCCACCCACTGCTTGCCTCTCTGCAGCTTTTTGCTGATTTCCTAGTCCATGATAGATAGGAAAGGAAAGGATTTTTTTTTTTCCCTCCTCTCAAATCATTCCTCCCTGAGCTCTCGGGTCAGAGATGCATCCACCCCACAGCAAGGTACCAGCTGCATTCGCCTTCCCTCGATGCAGCCATAAATCAGCAGTGATCCCGCAGCCATCAGTGACCATTTAAGGGTGAAGACTGGCTTGAGAAAGAAAAGAGAATGGTTCTTCCATGCCAAGTGAGCACTCCGACAGCCAAGGAGGCTGTGGTGCCCTGCTGGGATGCCAGGCTTGGGACTGACCCTTTATGAGTTGCCTTGGAGGCAAGAGGATCAACCAGTGAGAATGGTGCAGAAATTCAAACTCCTTGTCAAAGAGGCACCTGCAGGTTTAATTAGTGATGGTGATGCTGCCTACATTCTTATTATCACTGTGCCTGGGAACTTCTTTGCTGAAAATTTTGGGATCATCAGCAGGTAGTTGCATCTAGGTAAAGCTTTTAAGCTTTTTAAGATGCACAAATTTGAGATTAAATGACAAGGACAAAACTCTGAACCCCAAAAGCCTTCCTTTGGTTTCAAGAATGGTATTTCCGCACAGCTCTGCAGACCCTTCCAGAGGCATCGCAGGCAGAACTCTCTTGCTACCATGAATTTTGCTTATGTTTTCATAGGTCAGATCTCCTTTCCCTGTACAGGAAAATGTGGGTAACACAGGAGCAAGCCCATGGCTCTCAGATGGAGAACAGACCCCAACATGGCCCTGACTTTACCCTGTAAGCCATTTCACAAAAAGCCACTGGTTACACTGAGAAACCTAGATGTATTAATGTATAAACCCTTCCCTATGTTTATACTGGATAAAGAAACTGCCCTTTGAAACCAAGATGTACATAAAAAATTATCAGCAGACAATGCACAGAATTGGAGAGCTCTCTACTACTGTATTTCAGTGGAGAATGAAATAGTTCTCAAAAATACTTATTACTGATCGTCAGAGGCTGTAAGCTTGACCTACATATACACACAAAGATTTTTATTTTGATTTTTTTTTTCACCCCAGAGTTTACCTAAGCTACTCCACTGTTCTCTTGCAAATGTTAGTTGGAGCATACTTCAAGTTCCACTGAGAAGCACTTACTGTGCTTGTGAGGAAGATTTACAGAAGCCCACGTTAGGACCAAGCCATACAAAGGCTAATGAACTGTTCCAGAGCATAGGTCCATTCAGGACTTAAAAAAATAGGGAGATGCAGCCCCTGCTACATGCCATCAACTCATATATGTTGCTATAGAAAGGGGTGACAGCTCAGAAAACCAACCCCATCCTGGGCTGCATCAAGAGTAGCATGGCCAGCAGGGTGAGGGAGGTGATTCTGCCCCTCTGCTCTGCTCTGGTGAGACCCCACCTGGAGCACTGGGTCCAGCTCTGGGGTCCTCAACACAGCAAGGACATGGACCTGTTGGAATGGGTCCAGCAGAGGGCCACAAAGATGATCAGAGGGATGGAGCACCTCTGCTGTGAGGACAGGCTGAGAGAGCTGGGGTTGTTCAGCCTGGAGAAGAGAAGGCTCCAGGGAGACCTCAGAGCAGCCTTCCAATATCTGAAGGGAGCTACAGGAGAGCTGGGGAGGGACTCTTTGTCAGGGAGTGCAGTGACAGGACAAGGGGTAATGGTTTTAAACTGGAAGAGGGGAGATATAGGAAGAAATTCTTTGCTGTGAGGGTGGTGAGACACTGGAACAGGTTGTCCAGAGAAGCTGTGGCTGCCCCATCCCTGGAGGGGTTCAAGGCCAGGCTGGATGGGGCTTGGAGCAACCTGGTCTGGTGGGAGGTGTCCCTGCCCGTGGCAGGGGGTTGGAACTCAATGATCTTTAAGGTCCCTTCCAACTCCATCCATTCTATGATTCTATGATTCCTGCAGGGGCTGCGAATGGGGACGTAAAGCTCCATTTTGCTGCGAGCACTCAGCCAGGCGAGGACCCTCCGGATGCTCGAGGAGTTGCTCCTGCCTCACGCTGGCGTGTGGGAGAGGAGAAGCTGGCTGACAGCAGGCAAAGCCCCGTTACAGACTGGCTACCGTAAAGCCCTGCAAAGGGACAGCTGCCTCGTCCCTCGCCTCTGACGCGCTCCTTTGCCAGCGACCCAGCTGCTGAAATGCCACTGCCACATATCTTCCTTATCACCTCCTTCCCCTGCATCTTGCCGTTTCCAGTCTAAATACCACCCTTATTAGGTTCAGGGAGACAAATCTGCGTGAGATGAATTCAGGGCACACAGACACGTTACGCCGCGGTTGTTAGGCAACAAAACACCCCGTTACCAGCTCTTTTGACTCCGGGAACCGTCTGTCTTACCTTTTTCTGGAGGACACAATGGAAAATGAATATAAACATTCCCTGTAGAGAATTGAATATGGTGAAGAGATACGCCATGATGACTGTGCTTTCATTAATATACATGAGTCCAAACGCCCAGGTCAGTCCTAATAGGCAGAGTAGGGCTATAGCACCTATAACCCAGGACCTGTTAGGAGAAACAAAGGAAAAAGAAAAAAAGAAAGGGATTGGTTTTTCATCTACAGAAGGCGGCACAGGTCTACAAGCAGGAAGACTTTTGCCTGTGGTTTTAGCAAAAAGAAAACAGCATATCACAATGAGTTGTAGGGATTTTTGTCATCAAGCTGGATGCAGTTTACAAATCTTCAAGCTTGAGGAAATGGAAATGTTATAAGCGTAGAAATTTATCATAACCAAAGCATATTTGTAACCACAATATTTCTTTTCCTTTTTTTTTTTTTTAAATGTAAAAGCAGTATCCATGTAAATGACATGTAGATGCTATTTCTGCAAATGACAGGAAAAGAAAATAAACCAACCAAAACAACAACCCTAAATGTCACTTTTTTAGTGTCCACTGGTTTCTCCAGGGCAGGACTGCCAGCTGGATTAGCTTCTTTACGCTTTAACACCCAGACACACATATTGCTGCATTTTAGCTAGTCTCCCATATGCCTGTAAGCCAGACAAACAGCTGCAAGCAGGTGGGCAAACCCCCACTGCCTGCCAGATTAGCTCTGCACAAGGAGGCTCTTTGCGATGCTGCTTCACGCTTCTTCTGCCCGGAGATGGGGGGTAAACGTATACCTATAGGCGCTATAGGTAAACACCTATACCTATAGGCGCTCACACACCACGTTTCCTGAAACAGGAGCTGCTGCCACACTTCTGCTTGAAGAAAAGGAGGGGCAACCCTTCTCCACATCAGCTGCAAAACTCAACTATCGCCTGCCCCATCCTGGGAGGGAAGCAGGAGTAGGGGTGCAGCCACTGCTTGGTTCAAGCAAATATGGGGAGCCTGCAGTGTTTGCTTGCTTTCTCCCAGAGACTTTCTGCTCAGACAGACAGATCTGGGGACATGGGATGGCAGCTGCATGTTATTTTTTTCAGTGCGCTTTCAGGGAAGCTGGAAGCTCTGCTGGGATGGCAGAAGTATTCCCTGTTACCCTGCTAAATAATATTTAGTCATCTGTTAAATCAACTCCTCAGAGACTGATCTTCCAGTACCAGGGCATGAGATGAAGTGTGACAAGCAGGCTAGGAACCGGGTCCTGCTCCTAACCATCTCCCTAGTTTCCACATGGGAAACCACCTACAACTTTAAAGGAATTGCTGCTGCACAGGGGAGGGAGTCACCCTCTAGCTGGGAAGCACGGAGCAAGTGGGAAGCGTGTAGCAAGCAGCACCACAAGCATCCTTTTGCCCTTTCCCTCGAGGCCTTGATCTTCTGTCTTCCCCAGGTATCATTAGGTGTAACACCATCGAAGCGGTACCCAATCTTTGCACGTCTTCCTCACCTCTGCTTCCCTGCCTGCTCCAGAGCACCCTAAGGTGCTCTTCGCAGGGACAGGGACCTGCCTACGTTCCTAAGCCACTTCAGCCTTGTAGAAACCTGGCCAGGGTTTGGGCGTATGTGGGCTTCCATCTGCTTAGCAGACCACGGGGCAAGGGGGAGAAAGATGAAGCAGCAGCAGCTTAGGGGAAAAATAAGTCCTGCAGAGGCCAGGCAGGCAACCTCCGCTACGGAGACTCTATGGCAGCTGCAGCCAAGGATCCCTTCCCCTTTAGCAGGGCTTGTCACAAACAGAAGCACACCAACGTTGTATTCATGTTTTCTCTTGTTTTTGTTTTTTTTTTTTTCTTTAGGTATTCGAATGAAAATAAAGCATTAAGTCTTCCACTAAAGTTTATAAAACATGTATTATTTAACCACACGACCAGAAGAGCTCCCTAAGGTAACCGCTTATTAAGGCAGTTCTTTAAAAGTCACTATTATGTATCTAGCAGACCAGAACAGCTCCTTTGAAGCATTTCCAGTCAATCCTGCTAATAAATATTTAGCACGATGCAAATTGAAAATGCACTCTCAAAATCCTCCAGAAAGGTAGCCACTAGATACAGTTTACAGCTTTAGCAGCTTGGTATATTTTGCTCTCTGAGATTCCACCGTCAGTGAGAGCACATTATCATCTTAATTGCACGCCAATTTAAAAAATGCAAATATTTTTTTTCCTTAAAAAAAGAACAACAAAGTAGGAAACACTTCTTTTTTTTTTTTCCTCCCCCTTCTCTTTGCCTCCACAATTAAAGGCTTCCTGCATTTACAGAGTCTTTTAAACATCATTCCCCGGACATCAGAAAACTATTCTGCTCTGAAGCACAGCCAGTTTTGGAACCCGATTAAAAAGCCTTTGGCTGCAGAGGTGCGCAGGAGCAAAACAGTTATTTACTGGAAATATGCTACCTTCGGTGACGGAAAGGAATCTGTGGGCTAGAAGACCCTCAACAGTGCAAACTGCACAGGTTACAGGGCTGTGCTTCAGAAAACAAGACCTGGAGATAAAGAGGGCATTGAGATTACTTTGAATAGCTCCAGCCCGCATCCGCAGGGGGGAAAAAAAATAAAAAGAAAAAAAAAGAAGAACCAAGCGATGAAAGAAAACATGGGAATGATGCTGCAAGAATGAACACAAAGGACTCTTCACCAGAAGAACAAACTGAAAGTCTACTGCAAAGTTGATTTGCTTTTATTTCATGGAGCTGCACGTTACTTTTTGGTTGCAGGAGAAAAAGCATGGATGCCCTCAGGCATGCCATTTCTAGGTATTTTTGGCTTGCTTTGCAGGTTTGGTTTTTTTGGTGTGGCTTGTGGTTTTTGTTTTGATCTTTGTACAGACTTGCTGTTGCTTTTTCACGTTTGGTTTTTTTTTCTTTTCTTTTCCATAGTGCAATTTTATAGCAATAAAGGAACAAAAACATCCATACTTGGGCGTAATTGAAAATTAGAAATTTACAATTAGGGACAATTAGGTACTCCAGTGAGTAAGGAGACAAACACAGATTTGCTTGCACTGCTCCCATTACCTAGAACGGGAACCGTGGGGATTACCACCCATGCACCTTTCTGAAAATTTACTTCTGCATTTATATTACCATAAAGCACAGCAGACCAGGGGGTTCCTATTGTAACAAGTCTGTACTACACAGGATTAACTCGGGAATGTTCACCTTGAATTCAAGCAATGTCCAATCAAACAATATAAAGCCAATAGAGGGACAATTGGTCGGCAATACATTTGCAGCACATTTACTCTGCACGTTAGTTGTATGCCTCACCATCTTCCTGCACAGTTTGCTCTTCTGCCTCAAATGTGAATGACAGAAGCTTTAATGATTTTTCAGTATTGATCTGACAGCTGGTTCATGAGACCACACTGATAAATGGAATTTATCAGCCATTCAGGTCATTCTTACTTGATGAAGGGTCTGTTATCCTCATAGCTAAAGAATGCGTAGACATAAAGACAAGAACACCAACATTAGAAATATAACGACATAGAGAATATAGCTTGCCGCCAGTCCCCCTCCCTTCTCCCATGAGCCAGCACCAAACCCAAAGGTGGACAGGCATCAGATGCCCCTTGTGCACACCAACCAGCCTGGTTCACTGCCCCGGGGAACTCAAATACCACCGGGGATGCTGGCTTCATCCACCGAAGCGAGCATCATCAGCTGCGAGCTGCAGCTACCCCTCCTGGCTCTGATCACCCAACTGTCAATTGACTTTGAGAATTTTTTTTTAAAAATCATGGGTATCTCCAGAGAAGACAAAGTTTTGAAACTCCAGCATAGCCACCACAGAAGGCTTTCACGTGTCCAGGTGGCAACACTTCACCATGTCCCAGCACTCTCTGCCTGCAGTGCTGTAGTGTCTCACGGGACCCTCTTCATTGCTCTGGACTTTTTCATCAGTGTAACTCCCAAGTTGCCAAGTTAGGAGTTGGACTACAGCATTACCTTCTTTCTGAGATAATGGCATTAGGACCTTCTAAAGCCCTGGGTGACAGAAGGTATTGACCTTTTTACTCCCATTTCACAGGGAAGGACAAGGGAAGGACAAAGAAAGGACTCCGCCAAGCAAGAGCCCAAAGCAGTTTGCTGCATTGAAGAAGCAGCCAAGATGGACTGAAAACGAGCTTCTGTCACTGTGGGGACACGAGATCAGTCACAGCCATTTTTGTAGGGGAGTCTCCCTGACCTTCTGGGACAAGCTGTGTGCCTCGCTCTGCCTGCACGGCAGGTGATGGTGAGGCAGATGGGGAGGGCAGGACAAATCCCAGGCCTCCTCTACCCACAGAATCACAAAATCACAGAACCTTCATGGTTGGAAGGGACCTTTGAGATCAACAAGTCCAACCACAAAAAAAAAAAACCCAACCAAAAAAACCCTACAAACAGACACAAACCAACAATCTTGGGCACTAGAGCATGCCCTGAAGTGCCATGTCTACACATTTCTTCAATACCTCCAGGGATGGCGACTCCACCACCTCCCTGGGCAGGCTGTTCCAGGCTGTACCCCCTGGTGTGAAGCTTTAGAACCTCCAGCAGCCACAACGGGTGTCAGAGATGGAGGCTGGCTCAATATGTTAACCTCAATACCCCTGCAAAGGTAACTGGGGCCAGTCCGTCTTGCCAAGACCTCTTGTGGTCAGTACTGACAACCTGTCAAGCTATACCTTCTGCTAAACAAAACACTCCACTTGGAGGGGACCTGCGTCAGGCCGAGTTAAAAGGAAGCTGTATTGAGCTGTATGTCCAAGATGAGTCTTTGTGTTTTCTCCTCACAATGGCTAAAACCACGCGGGGACAACTTCTGCACCATTCACATGCACCTGAAGCCACAGAGAGGCCACCTGGGTATCAATGGGAGCAGGATTTAGTCCTCAGGGGACAAAGGTGGTTCTACACAGTAAATTGTGCAAAACATTCCCCTTTTCTCCCTATCTTGTCCTTGGCTGAGATAGAAGAGGCAGAGAAGCTGCCGGTTCCAGCTTTGCCCTGGCATGGCCACCTGGGGTCTCTGGGAAAGGAAGGGAATAGTCATTGAAGGGGCTGGATCTGGCCATACTCATAACACTTACCCTAACCCCAATCTGAGCAGTGAGATACAAGTAGAGGACACACCATGGGGGACAAGGTAGCTGTCCCCATGTTGCTGACATGTCAGCAGTGCTATCCCAGCTCGAGCACCTACAGCATTCCTTGGGCTGTAGCACTCCCCGGCTCCACCTCCATCCCCCTGAGCCATCCACGTCTCCCTACAGCTCCGTTCCACCATCCAACAACCCCCTTCAGCTTCCCCGGCTGCCATCCCTGCAGGGATTCCCCCCAGGTCATCAGCTGCCACCCTGCCAGCTGCTTGCCTTAGATGGTGTGCCCCATCTGCCAGCTGCATTGGGACATCTGAACCACCCCAGGGCACTCAAAGGCGATCTCTGACATCTCACAGGCAAAGCACAAAGCATGTCAGGATCAGGAAGGGAGAAGGAAGCAAGTGCAGAGGAGGCGGCTTGATGCAGGGAACTGAGCCCCTGCTTCCAAGCAAGGAAAGCCCAGGTTCTTTGGCTGAGCAAAACACAGGCTGAGACAGTGTGACCTCTGCATCTGGGGAGGTACCAGGAACACAGAAAAGCCATTGGTATTAAAAGGCTCCCCCCCTTAGCTGCACCAACGGGGATCTCCACCCCACCTCTGTGGCATGATGTTGGTCAAATCCCTTTGCTCCTCATCCACTCGGCCTGCACGATCACTGGGGCAAGTTCCTGTTGTGCTGATGGCATGTCTAGCACCGCAGGACCTGCAGCTCCCCTGCGGTGCAATTAAATTAAACGAAGATGTGAGACATTCTGGAGCCTCCAGCCCAGCAACGTGGGCAGGAGCAGAACAGGAATTTCTATTACTGTATTCACAAGCACTCAGGTTTTATGGTAAAGATTTTGCCGTTGAAATGTTGCTGGTGATAGCTTATAAAAAGAGAGAATTAGGGAAATTTTTTACTCTGTTGCTGCTATGCAGACCCTCGTGAAGCTTTTCAGTGATCTGTAATAACCTTTCTTCAAGGCTGTTACTGAGAGGCTCCATTTAATCTTTGTACAGACAAAACGCAAAATTGGTAAACTCGGATTGCCTTTTAGCTTGAGGTTAACACTTCAAAGCAACTCAGGAAAAAAACATCAAAAAGACCTGAGCAGTTTGTGCCCCATTTTCGACCCACATGTGCCTAGGACCCACTGTCCAAAGCAAGCAGGTGCCTAGAGAAGTGAGATTTTCAAAGATGCCTAACTCCCAAACGCTTCAAATCTCTACACATAGGGCCCGTAAGACTTAGTTTCTTATATCCCACATGAAATACAAATCACTCTTTTTCATTTTACCAATTCAAGTGTTGTAAGGAGCTTAACTCTTGTGTTAGCAACAATATGTGTCTGACAAAAATTACTCCAGAATGCTTTTTTTTCCCCCTGGTAAAGTCTGTGAAACCTATCAGTGCTGCAGTAATACTGTGTCATTATCTGCAATACATAAAAACCATCACTTAGACAAGCAAAAAGCCTTGGAAGAGCCTTAGCTCACAGGAAAATAGAGCTGCTAACCAGAAAACTGAGATTACATTCACTAGTGGTATAAGCAAATAACAGTTGAAGCAGAAATGGTTGGAAAACCTAGCCTAGCACAGCTTGAGATGCTAGATCTAAAGTGCTTTCTCCAGATTTGGCTAAATTCTTCCAATTCCTGAAAATAAGGGATACTGCCCATTGAATTTCAAGTGTGTGACTCTTATCCCTCCATAGTTAACGGGAGATTGGTACCCTCAAAGAGCAATTTATCCTCTACAAAAAATGGTATTTAAGGCAGGTGAGGCTTTGTCATTTCCTGAAGAAATTTCTTTCTTTCAGAGGAAACCTTAGGTGGGGGCTTCACTTGCAAACACCTGAAGTTAGGAAGTTGATCTTTAGTGGTTGTGATATTCCTTTACCCTGTGAAATCTCACCATACCTCCTCTGTGTTTCCTCGCCGCCCAGATGATGTATAGTGGATGGTCTTACCAATCCGTATAAATACCTAATTCGTTTTCTAATCTTAAAAAAGCCCTGACTTTACCTTGGGGCAAAGACTTCTTAAGGTTAATTACACATCACGTAAAACTCTTTCAAAATCTTATTTAAGTTAGATGTCTTTCAATTTCCCAAAGTACTTTCTCCTTCAATGATGAGAGAGGATCGTTCATATTACCTTCTATATTCCTGTGATATTTCCAAACCACTACTTTTTAAAAAAAGTTGCTAAAATTACCTACTTATATCCTTATTCAGGTCCTTAAGGAATTTCAAGACGAATGCATCCTAGACTCAGAAACCCCTTTCGTGCTGCCCATCCTTTTAAAACCCAAACATGTGTCTTTTTGACACAAGGCAACCAAATTGCCAGAATACACACCGACAGCCCAACACAGAGGCACAGACAATTTGCAACTTATATGATAAGGTACAAATCACTTCCACGTATGTAGATTAGCAATATCCTGGCTTGTTAAAGCCTTCAGGTTGTTTTTTGTTTTTTTTTTTCAGCAGGAATAGCAAGGCAAGAATTTACCTCCACACACAGACTGGTTCTAAAATGTTGCTGAACAGAGAAAGCCTGTTACCGAAAAAGCAGCTATTCATCTCTTATTTATAAAGAATAATGTCTGGTCTTCTTACATTTTGAAAAGAGTTTACTTTCTTTTTTTTTGATATTTAGCAAAGTGCAGGTTTTGAGCCACATTTAAAGTAAACACTGGGCCTTTAATAAAATCCTACATAACCCATCAACTTCAGGTGTTATCATTTTATTCGACCCTTTATGGTTAAGTTCATGTAACTCGTATTTATCAGTCTTTTGACAATTCAAAGTATGTTCCCATCTCTCCAATAGCAGGAAAAGGCTCAGTAAGCACATGGACTCTACTTGGGCCCCAAAATATCACAGTTTAGCTAGCAAGCAAAAATGTCAAAGGGAGTACACAGGACCTTCAGTAAGCTGTTACAGGTGATGAAACCCAAATAAAAATAGATGGATGATGTGCCCCCTTGGAAGCATTCAGAAGGACCCACGGAATTCATTTTCATGTGGCACAAATAAAACAGAGAGACAGGCATTTCCTGCAGGCGAGCACGAGACACAAAATAAAGCAGGCTATTGTGTCTCCCCACTGCCTGCCAATATGAGGCAGTAGGGATGTTTGTTTTCTTTTCCCTTTCTCTTTTTTTTTTTTTTTTTTAATTTCAAGGATTAGAAAAGATTGATTTATCGAACTGCTGAAAATCTACAGGAAGGAGTCGGAAAGCCCAGCACTCCCCTCATAAAGCAAACGGGTTCATCGCTAATTAGTGAAGGAACATCTACATGGTGAGAAAAATCAATTGAGAGCAATAAAAGAGTGCTTAAAGGATTTTGCCTTCACGTTTTGTGACAAAGTTACCACCTTGGTGGCGTGAAGCCAAATGTCTTCCTACTCGCCTTGGTTGGGCTGCTGCTGTTCATCACATGCCTTTCCAAGAAATCGTTTCCAAGCCTCATCTTCTGGCTCCTGCATTGTCTTTCACAGGAGGTGGCCAGTTCCCTGAAGAACCTCTGTAACCATCTTGGGGGTCAGCGGGCCTGTCACAGCTCCGGTTGCAGAAGAAACCCCTGGCTTTACATGCCTTGGAGATGTGTAAAGGTTGGGATCCCACCTCCTGGTGTAAGGGATATTTTAGATTGAAAGCCACTTCTGATTCTACCAGTAGCTCTGAAAATTTTATCCAGACCCATGAGGCCAAACCTGCCTTGGTCCTGCATGATGCCCAAGTCCAGGATTTGGGGCAACCTATGCCAGATTTTTTCTGCCAAAGGCAAAGCATCATCCCTTTCCCCCCTCAGCTCATCCGGGGAAGTCATGGCCTGCTTTCAGAGATTTGTTCTTAATTATTGCAATTGGAAACAGCAATTCCATTAAGCTCATCTCATTTTCTGTAAGTAATTAATTACCCCCAAAATTGCTTACCCTGTTTATTTCCTTCCTCCTAACTTTGCAAAGGCACGGCATGATTATTCAAACCACACTGATGTGTAACCACATATCTGATTGTTTCCACACAATACAGATTCAGGAAAGCCTTTAGACACATTTGTATTATCCAAATAGCACCAGCAGGGCTTGCTGACAAAATGCTTAAAATGTATGGCCTTTTAAAACAATAATAATGATTTATGGGCTCACAGAAAGACCTTAGGTATTTAGTATCTTCCAAGACACTCTCTCAAATCAATAACTGCTGATTGATTTTTTTTTTTTTTTGAAATTCGGAAAGGACGATACCCGTCAGTGGGAAGATTAGTGCTGTACAACCACCATTCAATATTAATGCAGCCATCACAAAAACCCGTAGATAAACAAGCAAAACCCAAAGCCAAACCAGTCGGATACGAACCAAACCCTTCTGTGAAAAACTCAAACAGCAGCAGATTGCAACAAACAAAATCAGATGCTGCCATCAACATCCCTGGGCAAAAAAGGCACCCAGACAGAAATGCAATCTCGGATGGTTTTTCAGCATCAGCAGGGCTTCTGCCTCTGAGGTGCTCACAAAGTCTGCACTCTGGCAAAATATAAATGTGCCGTATCTTTTCTTGGTAGGAAGCTTGTAAATACTTCATTCTGTGCCAACTCCGAGTGATCTTCCCGGGTTGGCTTTAGGCTGCCTGTTCAAAGTCTACTCATGCAGCGATGCAGATGAAGGTTATACAGGAGCAGCACTGGGCTACCCAGGGAACTGGGAAACACAGTGCTTTCTTACACAGGAGCCCGGGAGATGCTAAGCTGACTGTCGGCTCGTGAAGGCATGGTACTCTCTCTCAAGGCCACCTGAGACACAAAGATCATAGCCTGAGCTCCTGTACAAGGGAAGTTTCTAATGCTCAGCTCAGTACTCTGCTGCTAACATCTAAACATTGTACAGGGGCAGGTTTTCCAAGAGAATAAAAAAAGCTACTCCTCATTTTTCAGAAGTACCTGGATCATTTGGTCACCCTTGTAAAACACTCTTGTCAAGTGTCCTGGTGACAAAGCAAGCTCTGCCTGCATGTCCCAAGCACTGTTAAAACAGGCACTTCATTTCTCATCCAAGTTCACCCAGACCCAAATACAGGATTGGGGGCTCCATTTCTTCCCTAGCATCAGATTATCCATTCCCGGAGGCGGAATCCAGAGATGATTCCTCTCAAAAAGGCATTGCTGGAGCTTCTGTGGTCTGAGCAGTCAAAAAAGCTGCATATAGCACAGCTAGATGAGAGGGAGAGATTTTCTATTCTTGAAGAGCCCACTTGATTAGTCTTTCTATTCTGTTAGTAGGGTTGTGTGAAAACCTTAACAGAAAGCTCCTTCTCGACAGGCACTGTTATTTTATTTAAAATTATAAGTTATAGGTAATGGCCAGTCAGGCTTTCAGGTCATGTTTAGCAGTGGTTCACTGTGGCTCCTGTAACTGTTTGCACTCATTAGCTTGTGTTTCAAACCCTTTACACCACGTTCTTTCCACCACTGACACCAACACACCCCCCTCCTCGAAGACGCACAGGCGCGCGTCGCCTACTTTCCCCACTTACAGCTCAAAAAAGGGTATCTGCACATTGCCACAGATCTTCAGCCCTTGCTCTGCTGGGAACTGAGAATGCTGAAGAGAGAGGATTGGGATTTCTGCTCCCAGACACTGCTCCCAAGAGCTGGACCCTTTCATTGTACCGAGTCCTCGCTGTGTGCTCCCGAGCAACTGCAAACCTGGTTGTCCAGTTCTGGGCTCCGCAGTTCCAGAAGGACAGGGAGCTGCTGGAGAGGGGACAGCAGAGGGCTACAAAGATGATGAGGGGCCTGGAGCATCTCTCTTACGAGGAGAGGCTGAGGGACTTGGGGCTTTTCAGTCTGGAGAAGAGAAGGCTGAGGGGGGATCTGATCAATGCTTAGAAATACTTAAAGGGAGGGTGTCAGGAGGACGGGGCTGGTCTTTTTTCAGTGGTGCCCAGGGACAGGACAAGAGGAAATGGGCACAAACTTGAATGTAAGAAGTTCCAACTAAACATGAGGAGGAACTTCTTCATTTTGAGGGTGGCAGAGCCCTGGCAGAGGCTGCCCAGGGAGGTGGTGGAGTCTCCTTCTCTGGAGACATTCAAACCCGCCTGGACACGTTCCTGTGCAACCTGCTCTGGGTGGACCTGCTTTGGCAGGGGGTTGGACTAGATGATCTCCAGAGGTCCCTTCCAACCCCATATCATCCTGTGAAGGATTAAAGTGCTGCTGTTCTATAGGTCACGTCCCCCAGGTGAACCCAATGCAATATTCAGTTCCAGACCCTTTGGCATCACAAACTATTTCCAAGTTGGAGAATCTTATGATTAAACAAAATAGATCTGGAAATCAATAGATGAGTTTAAATCTCAATAGAAAAAGATGGAAATAATCCCTATTGTCTCCCTAGTTTCACTTGTTTCTAAACTGGCTAGATTAAATCACAAATTACATCTTCCTTTAGTAGAAGGATACCTGCTACAAAGTATTGTTCCGCATTGGTAATGCAAGCTCTTCCTGCCAAAGGAGCAGAAATCTTGCATTTTCAAAAGTCTAACTTGTTCCTCACTGCACCAAACCCAGGATGTTTACTTTTTCTGCATTTCAATCAGCTGAGTAAATAAAAAGAGACTGGCAAACCTCTGTTCCTGCCAGCACAATACCGCTGTGTTAAATCAAGGATTTAATTTAAACATTTCCACAGATGATTTTTGGAAGTTCTATTTAACCTTTGTTTTCAATTTTCTACCTAAGTCTGAGGATTTTTTTATGACTTAAGCAAACCTATAAGACTGAAACAACAAGTTAATCTGGGGGCTGGGATTAGTCATGTCTCTTTAAATAAAATACATATGTTGAAGTAAGAAAATGAGCAGATAATCACTTACACCCATACAACATATGGGGAGAGAGGGATATGGCAACGCTTTGTAAAGCAGGCATATTTTCAAAACGGGCTTCCCAGTTTTGTGACTGATGCTCCTCACTCTTCCCTTCTCCCAGCCTGGGTCAGACTCCCTAAAAGAGCCCGGACTGGGCTTTGTGAGGTTTTATATAATAAAAATCCATGTCGAGTCTTTCCATTTGGCTCCTACTTTTAGCTTTTAGGTTACACATTCTCAGATTTATTTCTGTAAGCCTCTGAGCAAGAGACTCCCATGAAAAAAAAAATAATAAAGCAGTATAAAGGAATATGGTATGAGTTTTGTTTCAAGTCAGAAACTTGGGAGAATATATATTTTTTTTCTTCATCCATTAAATCAGGGTTGTGTGCCTTTAGCCCCCGACCATTTAAAGCTCCCATGGCAGCCAGTGAGGTGAGAGGGGCTCGTTTTGGTCTTTTGGGGACTGATTTCTGAAGGCTGCAGTGCAGGACATTTCTGCATCATCCCCATTAATGGGATTTCAGCATGTGTTCTCGTTAATTCAGCCACAATACCTAAAAACATTCTCTCCTGTGGATATGGAATAAATAAATTTTTTCCAGGGAAATTCAGGTTTTCAATACAGTGTTTATTCTATCGTTGCAGAAGATGGGCTGGGAGCAGGTTTCCACAAGAGGAAAGAAAGCTGCAACAAAACTACAGTGATTAATGCCAGGATTAAACTGTCTCAAGACCCCTAATTAATAGTGCCTCTTCAGCAACAAAAGGAGTTCCCAGCTAAGACTCAGGGTCTCGTTTTCTGAAAGAAAGAAACTTAAATTTCCAGGATGACTTTCAGGTGGGTTTCTATTGCACTGGATGAGGTTTTTCAACGAACCCAGGACTACAGCCTGACACGCTCCTCTGCGAAGAGATCCTCATGAACTGAGCTTTCCAAAGAGCATCCAGGTGGCCTATGGCACAAGCCAAGCTATCCCCTGGCTAAAATAATAATGCAATAAAACGAGACAAAAAAGAGAAGTGAGCTGACAAAGCCCTTGGTTTCCTGCCTTCTTTCTAGCGGGTCCACAACTGCACTTGGCAGCGATGGCCGGCGCGTTGCCCTTCCAAAGTAAATAAAATAAAATCTCGTTGCCACATACTACAGCACAGAAGAATGTCAGGAAGTCTGGTCTGGCCGGGGGAAATGCTAACAAACCCCACCACAGGCAGGCAGCGCTGGGGCCAGAGGGGACAGGCACCCATGGGAGCTTCAAAAGAACAGTTACTTCTGTAAGGAAAAGGGTGGCTTCTGGTCTCCACTGGGAGAAAGAAGGTTTTGCCCTCTCCCCTCCCACCATTTAGAGATGTCTTGAGTAACTTCAGGTGCAGAAGCTGCTCAGCCCCATTGATGAATCCACTTACAGGACCTGGCTTTTGTCAACTCAACAACCCCTCTCCTCACCCATTTCTACCAATTTTCCATGCCAGTAACTAATGCACCCCAGACTGTGCACAACATCAGCATACAGCAAAGAGAGGGCCTCAGATTTCAGTAGATATGGTGAAGAGCACACCTGGATGACCATCAGTGTGGCCTCTCTTTTCTCCCCTTGGCTAACACCACGATGACTCGGATGAGCAGTATTTGAATGGGTGCAGAATGAGCACTGCACTGCCACACAATGAAAAGGCATTTGGGGAGGGAGCTCATCTGAAACCCTCCCTTTTGCACAGAGAATGGGGGCACCTGGAAACACAGGTTTGTCATCCTGCAGCATGGGTCAATGAAAATCTGGCATGCAAGGACCACAAGCAACCACAGTACATGCCTGACCACCAGGAGAGGAGCTGACGGATAGAAAACTGAAGAACTGTGTTGGGCTATTCACATATAGATGTATTTTCCTTTGTCACATGAAGGCTTCCTTCAGGAATGTGAATATAAAAAAGATTCAGTGTAACTCCCGTCTATGACAGTCTGAGACATCTCGCACATCTAACATCTACCCGGCACAATGGAAAAGCGCGAAGGAGAGACTTGGAGCTGCTTGATTCCAGAAATCACTCCACACGCAGCAACCTCCGGTAAAACAGCCTCACAGCTGCTCTGAAGCATTCCAGCTGGTAACACCTCCTTGCAAAGAGCCATCTGCTAGCAAGAGTGCATCAATACAGCACTGGTACGCCTACAGTCTCCACCTTGTAGACTACAGATGCAAGCAGCACAGAGGGCTTCTGCCACCCAAAAAGCTTGAGCAGTCCCTGGCTTGTCTTCCCTGCAAGCCTGTAAGGGCTGGGGGAATCAATCCTCCAAAACAACACCCTCCCAGGTACATTTGTTGACAGTGAATGAGTTTGTGCTCATGAGCAATTTCATGCACCCTTTGCAGCCCACTTATGTTCTCAGACAGGCCACAAGAGAGATACCAGTGATCTGGGCAGAGAAAAGGGAAAAGACTAAATGATGCTGCTCACTGCCCATCTCTGCTCACCCATGTTTGTCAATAAGCCAGGAAAAGATGAGAAAGCAACGGCTACAGTGGATCCTGAGCGCCCAGAAACGGCCACTGGAAAAGGCTGGGAAGAAAAATCCCCTCCCACCCCGTGTTTGGGGAGGCATGGGCAGAAGTTACACGCGCCACCCCAGAGGCAGCTGATTTGGCATCCATGTCTGCATCGCTTCATACTAAAGGTACCTTGAAAAGGCAGAAGAGATTCCCAATCTGGGTGAACCCTTAAAATTTCTGTTTAAATGTACTGAAGGAGGAAGTAAAACTGAACTTTTTCAAAAGGTCCAAGGCGAAAGGATGCTCTTGGTGACGGTACCTGTTGTGAGGTGGGAGCTAGTCTGCCCTCCTGGCACCAGCAGCAGGCACAGAAACTCTTGCAGCTCCAAACAACATATGCCATGTCCATGAGCTCCCATCGTCTCCCGGCCTCATGCCTCAAAAGCAGGACTGGAGCACGAACCTCGCTGTCTCAGCAGGTGCAACCTACTGAACGGGCTCGGGATAAACCTGCCATCCAGGAAAGATGCTCTCGGCACAAAGGGAAGGACCCGCACGTGTGGCTGCCCTGCTTCCCTCCTCAAAGTGCTGGGCTAAGCCGGACAAGTTAATGCGGGTGAAAAATAAACCAGCTCTGTACTCATCAAATCTCTTGGTGGGTAACCCCTAGGTAACCAGTGCTCCACCACAGGAATGTCAGGTTCTCCCATGCTAGCACAATAATACAGGGACTGTTCCTGAAGGCGGGGGAAGTTTGTTTTTACAACTTTGCACAGTGCCTACAAGTCTTTCAGCCGCACAGCATCTGGTTCAGGCACTGCCCTTTGAATGGCTTTTCTGTTGGTGCAGTAATTAAAGGTATCCCAGGCGACACCTGATCCCTTATCAAGTTCATTAATTTAAGTGGAGTTATTTGGCTCTCTATTTTCTATACTTCATAATGTATTTCTAACCTTTAAAGTGACATAGGCAAGCACCAGATTGCAGGGGCGCTTATTAACAGCCTATTAAAATATTTTATGGCCTGGGTTTTTACGTTGCCATAGGGAATCAAGTATTGCGCTGTTGTTGAGCAGGCTAGGGATTTATGTTACGAGAGCTTCGCCACAGCCTAGCAGGGAGCAGGGCTAGGAAATGAACTGGGAGAACAAACTCTCATTCAGCTCCCCGCGTGCCGTAAAGCTGTGGCGCGGGGACAGCAGCAGGAGGCCCCTCCAGTGCAGGTTTGGTGGCTTGGTGTTTCGGTTTGGTGTTTCCTACATACCCACCGGTGAGACAAGACACAAGGCTCTGGGACCACGCCGAGAGCCAGCAAAGGCGCACGCGTCTTGAGCAACAGATCTGGGTGTCTTTCCACCAACCAAATAGACGGGCGGAGAGAAGCTGGGGAAGGACCTTCCTGCTCTCCTGTGAAACCACGGTGTCTGTGGCTTTTTGGTCCAGAGCTGCTGTATCATAGCCACATTTTGCAACTGAGTTAGAGCCAATTCTTCTTTGGGAGAAGACCACCATCTTACCTAGATGAAGACTATGATTTTCACCTAGAAGACCTAAGAGTTTTCCAGCCCCTCGCATCCCTAGGAAAGCTCCCTCAAGGGTGAATGCCCTTCTCTGTTAAAAACCTGCACCTTCTCCTAACTTGAGATATTGAGACAACTCGTGCCTTGGATTTAGAGACTTTACTTTGTCCTGCACAGAAATTCAGAAATCCCAGTCAAGTCTCTTCTGAAATTCCTGTTTTGATAAACTTCCTTGGGTGAGCTTGGGGTCTTCCCGAGTTTATGCTACATTTCTTTTATTTTTTCAAGCACAAAAAATCATTTCTAATGAAGCAACATGTTTGGAAGGTATCAGCAACACAGTTAAAAGTATTTTAATTGCTCGTGTTTTCAAAACTTTTTAATGAAGTCAAATCAGGAATAGACACTCATCTGCCAAAGAATCTATAAAATATTTTACAATGACATTATAATTGATGTAACCGGTTGTATAAATTCCTGGCATTTCAAACAAAGATAGTAGAGATTAGCACAAGGAAGATTATTCAACAGGCAATTATTATTTATGCTTTAATTATAAGGGCTTTGTTACTTCCCCCCCCCCCGCCCAGTTTTTAATTTAAATGTCATACTGCAAGGCTTTCTAGACAGATTTTGTGTGGGTAACCTTAAAAAGACTGTTCTCAGCAAGCAATCCCATAGCACTGATTCATGATGAGTAGTTATATTAATAAGTGTTATTAAATGTGCCACTCCTTTAACGCCTCATCCAAGACTGAGGGAAAGACTATCATGCTGATATCAGTCCTGGACATCCAGGAGGGACTGCTCCTCCAATTTCATCTTACAGTTGAGCAACGGCAGGATGACCACAGCGGCACACGGCAGAGCAGCCTGCCTTCGACCCGGGCAGGGACAGACCCTGCAGGTTGCCAAGCTCACACGTCTCCTACAGTTGTACCGGCTCTGATCCCCTTTCCTCCCAGCCCTCAAAGAAGAAGCTGCACCTAAAAAACTGAAACTTCTCCCAAAGGACCATGCCGGGACGTGGCATGTCAGCAGCATCGCAAGTCTTGCCTGCTGGGGAAGTTTTAAGGGGGGACTGACCTGGTTTAAATTAAAGCTGCATTGGCAAGAGAGGCTCGGCAGCAAGAGTAATAACCTTTCTGAGAACTGCCTTGCAACTGTGCAATTAGTCATCTCCTAACGAACTCCCCTCACACCTCTTCTCCTGCTCCCACCACGGAAAAGATGGAAGGAACCAACTTCCAGCTGTGTCCCACGACTACTCCCCGTTCCTGGGTAGGCAGTAAAGTGCTGAGTCCCAACAATTTCCTCCTCCTGAAGTTCATTAGATGGTTCTACTAATTAGCAGGCTCCCCATCTTATCAAGCACTGCACCTGAAATCCCACTTGTATTTCTGAAGTGAGTAATTAAAGCCAGAGGTATTTGAACAAACAGGTACTGATGGAGACTAATATTCTATCAATATAACGAAGCAGCTTGCTAGAGAGTAAGATGCCCAGGCTCAGATGTTAACGGAGTCCAAGGGCAAAACACGCCTTGGTTGGCACGCACATCCTCTGATGTGGGCACCCCCAGATAAACCGCCGGTAACTTCGCTGAAACTAATCCAATTCTGGGGAGAATTTGGGTCATTAAATCTGTCAGGGGCCAAAACAAACAGGGAAGAAGTAAGACTGCCACTGTCAGAGCACAGGAAAATAGTAATGATCAACAATTTCAACACCTTCCCTGTAGAGACTGCAATAATTAGCCAGTAATTATCAGGCATGATTTCCTTTTACATGGAGGGACCAGGAGGTTACCCGCTTCAAGGGCAGCAAATGCCACTTTGCTTCTTTCAGGCAAAATTGAATGGAAAATGCCACCACCGGCAGCCAAATCCCAATAAAGTCAGTGTTTCGTTATCGCCCATTTGCTGGTACCTATTAGAAACCACTCTGCAGTGCCATAACCCAAGATGTTGCCCCCGGTTATTACTGCTGCTGGAAAAGTTGGTTCCTCTGTACCTTAGAGAGGTACAGGGGCATAAACAGCAAAAGACAGAAACAGGCAGAGAGAAAGAAAGAAACCCAAGCACTTACTTGATGTTGTCAAGACATCCAGATTCGGGTTTCAGTATGGCAGTATGATGAAACATTTTATAGAGAGCAATCCCAAGGAAGATGACATTAAGCTGCAAGGGGGGAGAAAGAGAAAAAAAAAAAGGGGGGTTACGTGAGACGGCACAACGTGATGGGGAGAAAGTCAACTTCTTCTCTGTTACAGATGGAAGGGAGCTCTGGCGACTGGATCACAGACCATTGCCAAACATCTTATAAGGTGAGGTGACCTCTAGGCTGCAGGACGGGTGATGCCACAGCACTACCAAAGCTGGGGCACTGCGTACACCACTGATATGGGGCTGGTCCCAACATCAACTGCAGTGCTTCAAATGACATTATGGAAAATTAAAAATACTTGCTGCAATGGCTCTTTCGTGTCTGAGAGGTGTACAGTCACGAAAAGTCATTCCAGGTGTCTTGCTTAGCTGGCCCCACAGTAATGAGGCAAAAAAGCACCTTTTTTTCTGCGAATATATCTTTTAAATATGATGTAATGGAGGAGATGAACGGGGAAATGATGACTGCAGAAGATGCTTAGCATAATGCAAAGTTGAAAAGTACCGAGGAAAAAGAGTTTGATTCATTCTGTAAAAGATCTGATGGCGTTCCGATCCTCAGCGTTAACAAGACTGCCAACTCCGGGAAAGGAGTTCTCTCCAAAAGCCCAGGCCGGGGTTTCAGACATAATCAAAAAGGGAAGATATATTTTTTATGAATGAATTGCTTAAGGGGAAAAAACCCCAGCAGTTGTAGCTGACGGTGCAGCCCTCTTCCTGATGTGGGAGGCTGCTGAAATGGCCCCCAGTTGCAGGAGAAGCAGGAGAAGCAGGGACAATATCTGCATTGAAGTGAGAGTGCCTGGTTTGCCGTGTTAGCCAAACTGGAGTCTATTCAAAACAAAGGCTGGTTTATTTAAACCATATTGTAGCAATTAAAGTACAAGAAAACTCCAGCTGCCTCTAAAGTTGGGTTCTCTACCCTGTTGCTGTGTTAGCTGATACGCTGGCAATGTGCTAACCGTGAAGTCACACCAGCTTCAACTTCTGCTGGGGAGGAAAATCCCCCATCAAATCTTTCTTTCAGTTGGGACTTTATTTCATTCCCCCCACCCCATAATTCCTTTTTTTTTTTTGCATGATTGATGCAAAGCTTTGCTCTGGAATTCAAAAGACATGGGGAAGAGGAGGGGCAAGGGCCGGGGGCGGGGGGCACTGTCAGGGGCATCAAAATAGAGTTTGGTACTTCTGAATGTCCAATGGTAGAAACCAAACTCTGCAGGTGCCTGTTCCAAAGCTCCCCGGCCCATTTTGATCAACTATTTCGCAATGCCAAGAGCCTCTCATAATGAGGGTCTAATTGCTTGTGCCAGGTAGGGTCAAAGAAGAACATGCCTTTCTCAAATTAATCTGTGTAAATTAAAGATAAAGAGTAAAGGGACAGCAAAAGTTTTATTTCTTGACCTGAGAGATGGGGTAGTTAATTAGGAGTTCTTACCATAATTATCAAGGTCGCGGGTCCTATAAAACTCCAAATGAAGTAGGTGTCAAGTCGGAGCCAACATCTGTAATGAAACACAAGGGAGAGAAGGCATTCAAGGACTGCACCCAGGACATACATCAAGAGTGAGTGAGTGACAGAGAAGAATGTGAGCTGCAAAACACGCCGGTGGGAGACAGGAAATATTACGTTGCTTGTTCATTTAAATGCTGAATTATGTGTCCAATTTCTGACAGCGCTATTGATGGAGTAAGATAATTACCTCTGGAGGAAGCAGGGAGAAAATGGCACAAGGCCTAGCTGCTAAAGCTTTCTGCATCTGTCGGAAAAAAACCCTTAAATCTGTGGGTTTTTTAAGGAAGGAGTCCAATGAGCATCCACAGAGATTTTTCTCCACTTTAAGCTTCTCTTCCCTCTCCGGCTCTGACACAATGCGAGCTGTCTGTCAGCTGTCAAGCAAGATGACATTTCTCCGGCAAGCAGATCAGAGCAAATTTGGTACAAATAGGAAGCACAATTTGGATAACAGAAGGCTGAGGTTTAATTAGGTTCAGCAACTTCCTCTTTAGAGGGTTTTATTTCTCTGAACCTCCGGAGTGTTTTGTTTCCACTAATGTTTCAAGGGTTGCATATGGTCTGCACTATCACATGAAGTTGATTCATGGCCTAAAACTAAATTATTAATCGCTTAATTTCAACCACATTTAATACTCCCCACATTTTTTAAGGCCCCTGGGAAATTACATTTCCATTCCTAGCTCATTCCAGGCGACAGGGAGATAAAATGGAAGTGACTGGTTACAAGACAGGCGAATATAAATTCCAAGAAAGTTTTGCACGATGTTTAAAATAATAATATCTTGTCATGTTTGCAATGCTGCAAATCACAGCTCCATTTATACATAGAGTACTAAGAAAGCATAAAACCACGCTTATACTAAACATCCAATGGAATTTCATAATTAGGCAAGTGACAGGAACTGTATATATGAATTTATTCTGGTGAATGGGAGAGCAGTTCTCATGAATAACAGCTCAAGTGCACATGCTGAACGGTTTTTCCCTTCCAATGGGCTTTGCAACAGGCAGAAAGGTCTTTGCCAGTAACCCCATGCAAGAGGTTAGCAGGAGCTGCCTGCTGAGAGAATAAAACATGCCCTGAACCTCTAGGACTGGGAGAAGCCAAGATACGAATAAATTCAAAGACGTACATAAAGCTTCTCACTTCCCTCCCTGACCATATCCATTTCAGGTCTCGTCAATGTGGAAGATGTTTAGATGTATATATGGCTGCACCACTATTTGTCACAAATTAAAATACCATCACTTCCATGAGCATCACTCCTGAGCTGCCTCTGCAGCTGCTCATCCAAAATCTTCATGTGACAGCATCAAAATCTTAATGCGAGAGGCAAACAGAAGCTTTCGGAGCGATTGCAGGGAAATCTTGTTTCCTCTGCGGCTGCCGAAGTTCAAGGTGATTTAGATGCAGCTGGTAATGGAACAACACGAGTGACTAGAAACTATTTGAGCCTGATTTCCTACAGGAAACGGTTTATGCGATCATGACATCTGTGTATCTCCCGTAATAACATCTGAAATGTCACACAATTGCAACTAGATTTGACAGAGGAATAGAGGTTTCGAGGATAATGAAGTCCCTGTAAAAAGTCCTCCCGACCATCCCTGAAAAAAGGCATCTGCATAGCAGCACCTCACACATTACACAGTGTTTCAGACCTACCCTATCCCATAGCAAAAAAGTGTAACTAGTGCTTATGCCTCAGACACCACACATAAATCAGGGAATATGCAGCCCCACAACTTTTTTTCTACTGACAGTAAGAATGCTGGTGTGTAGGAGAGGGCTCAGAGGGCTGGTTTTGTTTTTTTCTAAATTAAAAAAAAAAAACAGTTTAACATTCAGAACGTCCCCCAGCCCCCGCTGCACAGGAGACGGGAGCACAGCGTAATTTAATTGCCAATTTTCCTTCAGCACAAAGAGCTAGCTAGCTCTTGGAAAGCCCAGGGAAGAGGAAAGGCATAAATCCTCTCATTACTCCTTAAAGCATGATGGCCAACCGTATGGTCATATGTGATGCAGCTGGTTTTGAATCCGTATAGATAAACGCATATAGATTGGGACAGGGAAAATCCGTGGAAGCCGAAATACAGCACAAGGGGAAAGCCCTGCCGGGTTGAGCAAAGAAGCAAAAAAAGCAACTGGTTTCCTTTCCAGCCAGCCAAATGGACAAAATTTTCCACCCTGTTCCCCTAAAACAAAATCTGTCTCTGCGGTCGTGGAGCACAATTCAGTGAGCAGAGCTGGATGCTGTGGGTGGGAAACAGCCAGGTCCTGCCCTGGGGAGAAGCAGGGGGACAGGAGTGGAGAAAAAGGGTCCCTCTCCAACGAGAGACAGACAGACTCATCTAAGCAGGGGTACAGCTTGTGAAAACCAGAGAAGGCTTTTTTTTTTTTTTTTTTTTTTGGGTCTCTCAGCATGCTTTAAAGAATGTGATGTCACTATTTATTCGTTCAAATAGAAAAATCGGCTTTCTATAAAGCCACGCATGACACTCAGTCGTGGGTGACTAAATAGAAAGCTGCAGGACTGCCTCCAATCCACAGGGGGACTTTAAAAAGCCCTTTTTTTTTGTGGTCATCAGGAAGAGATGCGACTTCGAACCCGTTTAAGCCATATCTTATTAAAAATGCAAATAAAGACCAAACCATCCAAACACAGGCATCCCGCCAATTGCGCCCAGGAGCTGTGAATTGCCAGTCAGACAAGGACCACACGGCGTTCTTCTTCCCTTAGAAGACAAAAAACCCACACACACAACGAGCTGCATCAACGAGGTCCTCAGAACAAGGAAGCAATCAGGCAAGTCGCTTCCCAAAGTTGCTCATCTTGGGCTGCCGGGTTCCTCCTGGCCCCGCCATGCCCGGCTGTGCTCTGAGCAGGGACTTGCCCCCTTCCAAGTCCAGACCCTGCTGCCGTTAAGCCAACCAGCTGCTCCAGGGCTCGGTGCGAGGCCGGGCAGAGAACCTCAACCTCTGCCTGTGCTGGGAATGCTGCTCTAAAGCCCATTCCTTCCTTCAGGAGTCACAGCAGCCTATTCAGTTCCTGCAACAAGCTCCGTGGAGCTGCTTGCCTTTGCTTTTTAATTTCCTTGTTTTCCACAGTGACAAGTCGCTATATTCACCTAAAGCTTTTCCAAGTCATAAAGACTACAAAGAGTTTACTCTATTTTCTGCATGAAGAGAAATCAAATGCTAAACCATCCCCGGTGTGCATTAAATATAACCAATAAACAATCATTAGCTGCCATTGGACCATAAAATCTGAAGAGCCCTAAACATATCCCCGTGTTCATAGCAGCTCAGCAGTTGGTTTCACGTGGCTGTAGGGGCTCCTTGCCTGGGTGCAGCAATGGGATATGGACGCACAGGACACAGCTTTCAAGGGTGCAATATAGGTTCTGCCTCACAGAGTCCAGCATCCCTGTTGCCCATGCTTTCTCATAGAATCATAGAATCATCTAGGTTGGAAGGGACCTTCAAGATCATCTAGTCCAACCATCAACCTAACTCTGACAAAAAAACCATCACTAAACCATGTCCCCCAGCACTACGTTAACCCGTCCTTTGAACATCTCCAGGGATGGTGCCTCAACCACTTCCCTGGGCAGCCCATTCCAAGGCTTCATAACCCTTTCAGTGTAAACATTTTTCCTAATCTCCAATCTGAACCTCCCCTGGCACAACTTGAGGCCATTTCCTCTTGTCCCATCGCCTGGGACTTGGGAGAAGAGACCGACCCCCCCTGGCTACACCCTCCTTTCAGGGAGTTGGAGAGAGCGAGAAGGTCTCCCCTCAGCCTCCTTTTCTCCAGGTTGAACACCCCCAGCTCCCTCAGCCTCTCCTCGCCAGACTTGTTCTTCAGACCCCTCACCAGCTCCATTGCCCTTCTCTGGACCCGCTCCAGCCCCTCAATGTCTTTTTTGTGGGAAGGGGCCCAAAACTGGACACAGCCCTTGAGGTGGGGCCTCACCAGTGCCCAGTCCAGGGGGACCATCACCTCCTCACCACGCTGTTCCTGGCACAGACCAGGATGCTGGTGGCCTTCTTGGCCACCTGGGCACACTGCTGGCTCCTGTTCAGCCGACACTCCACCAACACCATTCTCCTCCAAATACCCAGCACCGAAAATCAAACAAGTTCAGTGGAGCCACCCAAGACAGACCGTATTGTTAGAAATTCTTTTCTGAGCAACGTTAACATGCATAAAATGTGATGGACTCGGAGGCTGTGTACATACACTGGGCTTCCCTTTTGCTTTCTGACAGCCTGACTGGTTACCATGTATATCCTGCTCTATAGCACACCAAAGGGAGGGAGAGAGGGGGAGAAAGAACAGAGATATTCCTGTCACAATGAATTTGATCATCAGGGGATGAATATACCTACAAGTACAGTTTCTTAAATATACTGAACCATTCAAAACATAGCCACTTCCCTCTGAGGTTTGTAAGAGGCATTGATATGAAACTCAGGACAGTATGGGAATAGGGAATAGCTTCTTGCCGTCGATTTTGGATGGGCTGCTACTTGAGTGAGTCCTCTCAAAGGGAGGCTGCTAAAGCCTTAATCCAGCTCTTACCAAATTTTAGACACAAGTTATTCCCTCTGCATTTTGCAGTGTTGCCCACCATGATACTTGACATCAGATTTGGCCAGGAGATGGATGAACTTGGTTAACACACAGGACAAGGCAAACGAGGTAATTTTCTAAAACTGCAATCCCAGTATCTTCTTTGTTGCAGCAAAACTTGAGACGTGGCCATTTAAGACTCAACAGCTGAAGATCCGGCCATAAGAAATGTTCACTTGGAAGTCCAGGTGACTATTGCCAGAATTGCCTTGGCAATGTCGGGTGACCACTCTGTCTACAGTGGGGCCTCCTGCTTTTCACCTTTACCTTAGAAATTACAATCAGAACAAGCTGAGATGCAACATTTCTGATTTATTTGGGGGAAAGGGCCAAACACAGCTTAGCTTGCTCACATGAATAGTCCCTGCTGGTCTGAATGGGATGGAATCACTAATGGAATTAGTGGAATCACTGCACTGCTGCTTGGTTATGAAAGAAAATTAATCTCCTAATATGAGTAGCTTGAACTGCTCTTAAAAAAATAGTAAAAGGAAAAGGATCGGTTCCAGTCCTTGCAATAATTAAGTGCAAGAGAGTATCTTTACTGCGCAGCTACTCCAAAATGCCAATATGAATGCTGGGACATAGAATGCTTCAGAAAATCACAATCACCAGGTGATAAGCAAAGAAACAGAGAGAGGAACAACTGCCTGTTCCCGGCTATGTAAGCTGGGCATGTGTTACAGGAGGGTTGGATTTAGAAAGGAAAATGAAATCAAGAAAACCTACACTGGCTGTCCAAGTAAATCATTCTGAGATGTATGAATGGTGGCACCAAATGCCAGGCAAAAAACAAATAACACTAACAGCTCCATAAGTCCTGCTTAAACAAATGCAATAAATAATGGAGAGAGGCAACTAATATATTCCAGAGGATGTTTTACAAAACCCGGCAAAACCAAGCAACTTCTTGCAATCAAATTATGTATGCCTGGCATATAGTTCACTACAAATTCTAATCAGTTCTACCCTTCTAATAACATTATACAGAAAAATACATCATCATCCATCAACCAGATGGAGCATGATAGTTATACAAAACATATTGTGTGTTTTTTATTTTCCACTATGAGAATGTGATAAAATTGTGCACTCTGGAATTAGTGATTATAAATAAATATTTAAGGCTCTGCAAATCTCTGTAAATATTTATTTGCAAAATATTATATATACATGTTTAATCATTAAAAATACTACTTCATGCTGTGGGGAGGGAGGAAGATTTTACTGGCACAGACACAGGGCTGCTGCCTCCTCAACACAAAGACAGCAAAGTTTTGTTGTTCACCTCCAGCAAATTTTAGCCAAATTTTGGCCTGTACCTCCCATGCCATGGAAACATTTGGGCATCCAAGGCCTGTTGGGAAAAGTCAGCGTGTCCCTTGGAATATGTTTATTTTGCTGTACTTCAGAAAGGTCCGTATATTCATTTAACAGGAGCAGAATGCAAATCTGCCATGGTGCTTTATGGAACTGTGGTGAGGTGCCCTATGTTCCCACTCTCTGCAGCTAGCCTGCTGCATGATGGAGCAACACAGCTGCAGCTCCCACAACCTACACTGGTACTCTGGCTGTCCCTACAGAGCATCACAACCTACACTGGTACTCTGGCTGTCCCTACAGAGCATCACGAGTGACTTTGCAAAGATGAGGGCGGATGCAAATCGAATGCCATCTCATGTCCAAAGCAATGCCCTGGGCTTGGGGATGTCCTTTTGCCACGAGAGAATGAAGTAAGACATTTTCAACACCCAACAGCTATAGAGCACTGTAAGAGAACACAGTTCTGCTGGCTTTCACCATGAACTAGCTGCATTGATGGGTTTTCTTGGTAGAGAAACATTGAGAGAGGAGTCAAATGGATCGCTCCGGTGCTCCAAGCCCTGTGACGGTAACACTGCTGGAGTCACACGTTGAACAGCGTGGAAGGCAGCCACTAAAAGATCAGACTGTGAACCAGGCTGGTGTGGACACAGCTCCAGTGATGGCAGGTGCGTGGGAGCTGGCTTTCCAGGGAGCTGGACTCACGGTCCTTCAGCTATAACATGTCTGATGCTCAACGTGCCCCGTGTAGGCCACTGTGAAGAGCCAGGTCCTCCGTAGAAACACTGCAGTAAGAAAAAGTTTATCTAAAGGGACAATGCAGAGCCTTTCAGTACCTGATTCAATGGGAGCTTATGTATCGCTCAAGAGGGGATGTGAACAGACGAGCTGGGTGGAGGCAGAAAGCAGGTGACAGCTGATGGAAACAGTCTTCTCCAGAAATTGTACTGTGTTACTTTTTCTTTGCCCACTAGGCCTGTCAAAGTTGGTCAAACTACTTTGGATAAATTGGTAGAGATCCTTGAAAACTTACTCCCTCCTACCTGTATCTGTGTGGGCCATTTCCTTTCCACGAAGTGTGACACTTACACAAATTCAGGTTGCTATTCTCCTACTCATGGGAGGAACACGACGCAAATACTCAGCTGGGATCCAAGCCTACCTGCTGGCACGGTAATGAATCACGAGCAGCTCCACCGCTCTACAGATTTACTTCCACAAGAAATCAGGTTCATCTATATCAATAAGTTTTCAGGCAAAAATTCTGCAGTTGAATTTAATGCAATATTAACCGTTAATCGTGGCCTGACCCAACCTATGCTAAAAAAGAGCTTTAAAAATGCCACCAGCTCATTGCTATGTATGCCTTCAGACTGAGCCCTTAATTCAGTTAAAATGACAGGAGAAAGGCAGCCTGATAAGTGAAAGCAAAAAAAGTAAATAAAAACACATTGTTAGTATTACTGTAACAAAGCTGGCAAAGAATATCAAAGGCTCAATTTTCCCTTTGTTTTCCATTAGACAGTGTTGCACAATCATCTAAATTGTGCTTTGATACCAGCTTAAGCAACACTGAAAACATTTAGGAATACTCATAATGATAAATGATGTAGCTGTTCTGATTTGCAAAGAGTCTAGTGCACTCCACAGTCCCCGCCTATTTCGCTTGCAGGCTCTGTTAATTTGATAGAACACTTAAAAAAAGAGGAAGAAGAAAGCAGTGTTCCATCATCCATGTGAGAAATGCTCTTTGGTTCGAGAAGAAGTACGACCTTGCTGATACAGCACCAAACTGCAACTTGGGACAGCCACCTCTGCTGGTCCTATGCAATGATGTGATAAAATTTTTCCCGACTGACTCTCCCAAGAAAATACCTTTGCAAACCATTTCACAGTGAGGAATTTGTCCTGTCTCACCAAGGACTGTGTTGGAGACACAAAGGTAAGGCAAGGAATGCCTCTGGCATGAGCTCTGCCTGCACAAGCCTCCTTTGCCTGACAGGTCTCTGGGCTCTTCCCTTTCTCATTTGTCACTTCCTAAACAACTCTTAAACACATCCAGGGATGGTGACTCAACCACCTCCCTGGGCAGCCTATTCCAGTGCCCGACCACTCTTTCTGTGAAAAATTCTTTCCTAACGTTCAGTCTAAACCTACCCTGTTGGAGTTTGAAGCCATTCCCTCTCGTTCTGTCACTAATTACCTGGGAGAAAAGACCAGCACCAACCTCTCTACAGTGTCAAGTAGTTGTAGAGAGTGATGAGGTCTCCCCTCAGCCTCCTCTTCCTCAAACTAAACAGTCCCAGCTCCTTCGATGTGGTGTTGGGGGATGTGGTGTAGGGAAGAACTTTGTAGAGTAGGGTTGATGGTTGGACTCGGTGGTCCCAAGGGTCTTTTCCAACCTGAACGATTCTGTGATTCTATGATTCCCTTCCCACTCCCACCACTCCCGAGCATCCCCACTCACACTTTGTCCGTGCCGTAGCTCCGGTAGTCCACCGCTGCCGAGACAGCCACAATCAGTGCGGGCATGCCATAGCCAACCAAATAGAAGTACTTCCTCCGGGAGTGCTCGCTCTCGAAAACTTCCACCAGCATGATGTAGAGCTGCACCCCCTCCAGGAACATCCAGGTGAAAGCCGCCAGGAAGAAGAAGTGCAGGAGGGCAGCAAAGACGGCACAGGCAATCTGAGTCAGGATTGAAAAGCGCAGAGAAAGGTGTTGGTACCATGATTGTCCTGGTTTGAGGTAAAACAGAACTAATTTTTTGTTTGGTAATTTTACTTTTTCAGCTGGGCCTCTTCTAACTAACTAAACTCTGAAATTAACAGCATCTTGTTCAGAAACTGTTCACTCTCACAGTGATAAGACCTGATTATACCAAGGGATGGTGTGCAGAGAGGCCCCTGCTTATACTTATTGCTGTAACAACCAAGGTCAGGCAAATTTGTTATTTGCCCCGTTGGAGGGTGGGAAGCGGAAAGGCCTAGAGGGGTCCCACCTGTAGGGAGGAGGGGACAGGAGAGGTGACCCAAAACTGACCAACAGGGTATTGCATCCCATCCACCCCATGCTCAGTATAAAAGCTGAGGGATCAAAGGGTCAACTCTCTTCTTTCAGTGGCCGACGTCCAAGGAGGACCCTGTCTGTTCATCTGCCTTTGATCCCCATCTGAGCATTCCTGACTCCAGATCCAGAATCCAGCTCCTGTCCATCACCGAGTCCAGCCTGGGACTTTCCCCTGTGCCTGCTGGTGACGTGATCGTCATCCTGGGAGCTTGGTTTTGTATATACTGTATACTTTTTTTTTCTTTTCTTCTTATTATTTATTATTTCATTATTTATTAGTATTTTCATTAAAGTAGTTTAGTTTTTTCTAAACTCATAAATCTCTTTTTTATCTCTTCCTCTCCTCTCTTTTCCTTAGAGGGGGGAGGGAGGGGCCACCTGTCATTCTGATTGGTCAATCTGGTCAAAACCATGACACATGATGAACTAATGCAACACTCAGGATTACTCTTACTGAGAAGTTTAATGAGAGAGTTCTTATCTTCCCTTCTCCAAAGGAAGAACTTTTTTTTTCACTTGGAAAATGCGCATGAACTATTTTAAAATAGACACATGTCTGCATATATACATTATATTCCAAGATAAAAAGGTAGGTACATACACAATCTGGCAAATAAACATACAAAGATGTGCATAGCATAAGTGCGTCTTTACAACCTGCTTATTCAACGTATACACACATTATTTACAAACAATGCACATACACCCCTGAAATTGCAGCAGGCATCAGCATCTGACTCTCAGGTGACAACCAGGGGCCTGACCCTGTGAGGACCCACGCAGGGAATTAAGGCAGTGCTGACATCTATCTCATTGCATGGTCAAACATCCCACAGGCACCGAGACGAAAGACAGCGGCAAGAACAGAAAGAGCTTTGGTTCTTACCGGCTGATCGGTCCGATTGATGCCGATGAGGAAGAGGAGTTCTGCCACAAAGAGGCTGATGCACAAGTTCTTGTGAATCGTGTTACGGTCACTCTGCAGCCCACGGAAGAAGCAGAAGGTGAAGATGCAGATCAGGAGGCAGACCAGTGAGAGCAGGATGCCAACCCACGTGATAAAGTCCAGGAGCAGGTCATGGACTGCATCACTGTGCTGGAGATAAAACCAAAAATATCATCAGTTGCATGGTGCGTGGCTTCTAATCCACCCCAGACACAAAGGGAGGCTGTCTGAGACCCTTCCCCAAATATTTGTATCCACTCACCAAGCTGTGGCGCAATGGACCAGGAGGGAAAACACTACATGCACCAAGACTTCAATCCCGCATCAAGAAAACTGCAACCTAAAACATAGACTCTCAAGTGCCTGGCAAGTACCCTGAACAGACTGGGACCCCAACATGTCCTAGAAAGAACGATGGTGCTGTTGAAAATACTGAGATGTCATAGCTAGGCATGTGTGCAGCTCCGTCTTTTGCAAATAAGGCAAAGGAGCGGACACATGGCATAAAGAACCATGGAACACCAGGATTCGAGGGTAAAAATGTTTCCCACTGACAACATCGTGGAGGTGGCAACCACAGGTCCCTTACAACTGTTTACCAACAGTGAAAAAAGGCTCTCTTTAAATGTTCACAGAGATGTATGAGCTTGGAGGCCTTGGACAGAAAGGGATCACTTAAATGTCTTGCATGTTTTGTTTTGGTTTGGTTTGGTTTGTTTTTTCACTAGGGAAGGAGAAATAAAGTTTGATTTTTCTTTTTCAAACCCTGGAGCTATATTTTAAAAATCAGAGGTATCCCTAGATTTATATATTTGAAGTCAGAGAGATCCCTAGACTGCTCCTCAGGAAAAAAAGACAGACCTTTTAACACAATTTGCTTTTAAATGATAACAGCACAGTGATTTTTTAGACAGCTTGGAAAATGGGTGATTCCTTCTGATGAACTTGTAACATGGTTTTACCCCAAAAGCATGGCTATTGCGGTGGCAAAGTTAGGCGACACAGCAACGATGTCTTGCAACGGGCAGCATAGGTGTGCCTTGGCTCCATTGATAAATCACTGCAGGACTGCTCCTGGGCTTGAGGTCCATGTCCCTCCCAGAGAGAGGAGGGTGATGGGACCCTGACATCGATACTGAGGGTATTCCACCTCCTTATTCCTTATTCAGGCTGTAAAACTCATCCAGAACTCCCCAAGTTTCCACCACATGCAGTGAAATCAGAGATATCATTACTTAGTAAAATTTAAATAAGAAATGAGGAATACATGATGAGTCATGAGACGGCTGCTCGGGGCAAAGCGGTTAGAGTCAATGAGATGAGGGAAATGGTGGTTGGAAATCTCTGAGGGCTTTTCAAAAAGACCAGAGAGGCTTGAAACCCGGCTTTGTGGTCCACCAGTCTGTGTTATAAGTGGTATTCACATTCCCCTCCACTTCTGGCATTTTGACGACTTAGGCATTACGTAGGTTGGCAAATGCAAGAGTGTCACACTTTAAAAAGCCTGGACAAACTGGCAACATTCTCCTCCCTGTGGGATAAAAGCTTATGACAGATGGAGAGGAAAGGTGATTAATTTATCCATTTTATTTGCCTGCTTGTCAATGATAAAGCCACATCAAATGTCAGGCCTTCTCTGATATATACTTTGCTATGTCAGCACCTGTGAGAAACAGCTCAAACCTTTCAGCTCTTTGGTTTTATCAGCAAGAGTGATAGGCATCAAATGAAAATGAAAGACGGGGAGTGACTTTTCCCTCCATCTCTTCCATGCTGGAAGTTTTGTCTCCAGGGAGACTTGGAGGTGGAGAGATGAGGGCTGCTTTCCCTAAAAGCTCTTGCAGCTCTTCCTAAGTTTTTCCACTATCTAAGGAACTAGGGATTGCAAGTCCAACAGAGATGCAAGAAATCACTATGTGCATGACAGAAATACGTATTCCAGCCAGCTCCTTGAGCAGTACCCAGAAAATCGAGAAGATGAAGCACACGTCATTTTCCTGGCGGCTGCACTTTGCTTTATCTCTATGTCATTCCAGCTCATCCATCCCTCTTAACTCAGTGTGAAAAAATGTTAATGCAATTCTTGCACCTTGCAAATCGTTCTTTCATGTGGGGCTGCTGGGGAATGGCAGGAGAGCATCTCCCTGAACAGTCCTTGCCAGCTCACCTGATCAGAGTGTCCTGCCAGGCTGAAGGGACCAAGAGCTCTGGGGCTGGACAAGTAGGGCAAGGCAGCTAACGTGGGCGGATGCAAGGAGAAAGAAACAAGGCAGATTTTGGCCAGATGTATCATCCCATCCAGATGTGGCCAACGGCGCAGATTCTTCTATCCCAAGACAAAGTTAGCCAGGAACAGGGAAAGCTCTCTGAGGGGTTCTTCCCCTACATGAGATGAATCTCACAGGTTCTCAGCTCCTGTACGTCTATCACTAAACCATAACTCTGCTGACTTTAAGACAAAATGCAGGAATTAGGGGTGGCTTTGGTTCTGGAGGGAGATCCTGCCATCTCAGGTTCATGGTCCTCCTCAGGGAAGGGCTGCTTGCCCAGGTAGCTCACCATGTTTAGCAAGAAATGCAGTCTTCTTTGCCATGTTATTATTATCACTCGTACTACTTGTCTTTTTAATATTAATCATAATTATGATGCTGATTTTGTGTACACAACACCCACCCCTGAAGTGTTGGGAAACAACCATAAAAACAGCTCCTCTCTAATTACAACCTCCCTCCCCAAACTCAACAAACTCACAAAAGAACAAACAAAAAGAAATAATAACAATAGACTGGGAACAAGAGCAATTTAAAAACACCTTAGGGGGAAAAAAGTATGAACGTGTAGCTTTTCTAGTAAAGCCCAAGAGAAGAAGTGAGCTGGATTTCAAAGACTTGGTGCACTCAATCCTGTTTGGGATGCCCAGTGTCAGGTGCCACGGCAGAGCTGATGGGTCAGAGAGGAGTTGGTAAGCGCGGGCACGCTTCCCGTGGCAGTGTCTGCTGCCCCCTTGCCAGGCACATCCTGAGCTTTTACACCAGTGAGTTCGATGAAAGGGTATTTGCCTTTTTCTGGAGATCCAACCTTGTAAAACACTGTGCTGCCACGGGCCACAAAACAGAGTAGTAAGGGAAAAGAAGGAACCACGGTAATAGCTCCTCCACGCCATGAGATTGTCCTTGCCATCACCCGGTCACCAATGGGACAAATAAGGGAGCAACGTACCTGGTTTACACACTTGGTATATGGCATTCCAGGGTTAAATATAATAAATAGCACACCAAGATTTTGGACCTGGGTCGCTCGCAGTCTCTGAACTTGGTCCCTCAACCACAGAGACACACAAAAGGAACACATTTTCCCTTTACCCTGCCTGGCACTGTTCAAGCACTACCTGACTAGGGATAAAACAGCTTTGATGTACAGGCTAATGATATCCTTCCAGCACCCTGCAAGCCCTAGGGTGCCTCAGGCAGGCAAAATACATCTGAAACCAGCAGGGTATTGGTTAACAGTCAACTCTTGCTTCTTGATAATCTCCTCAAAGACCTGGGAAACTGGAAGAGCCCATGGAAGGTACCAGCCACCAGTCCCCGACAGCATCAGTGAAACACCCCCTTGCTGAAACGCACCACGGCTCTCAAGACCAGCGCTCCGTGGCCCACTGAGTTTTGTTACCACCAAGCTACGCTGGCTTTGCAGGTAAAGCTGACACACAGGTTATTTTCAACACAGGAACGACTTATTGAGTAATTGAAAGAAAGAAAATCATTCACCTCAGTGAAAGAGTTTCTCTATTAAGTACGTTTTACATTTATGATTTAAGGCAGGAGCCTGACCCAAAACCCAGTGAAAGAAAATTTCCCTGTCTTAGATTAGGATTAGATCCAAAATCCTGCTTTTGCTCTGGTGGGGCCAAGAGCAGCCAAGAGAGAGGTGATGGAAACCTGTGCAGGAGAAGCTATGGGAGCCCTGGTAGCAACCAGAGGAGGGTGATCAGGCAGCCTAGATATTACGCGGGCTGGGAAAATCAATGAGCAGCTTTGGCAGTGCCTGTACGCCAGAGCTGAGCTAATAAAAACAAATCCCAAGGAATGTCAGCTTATGATAGAATGGCTTTCCCTGAGATGAACAGCCATTTCCTCCTTTATTAAAAATATCAGTGGAAGAAAACAGCAGCCAAACTGAGCTGCCAGCAGCAAAGGACACATTCCTTCACCTAATCTGTCTCTCCAGGAATTGAAAGAGTAATATGTTTGGGGGTGGAGGAATAAGCACGCAGTAAATAAAAACACAGTGTCATCGGCTAGCTCAGATATGACCGCTTGGTGCCCAGTGGGAGCTGGCAGTGTGCTGGGCTGGGCAGAAACCCAAGTGGGACAGGTTTGAACTCCTGCGAGTTGCTGATGCTGCTCCTCCTTGGATCTGTAGCCATCTGGGGTCGTGCAGTCTCCCTCTGCCCTTCTACCCCCACCACTGGTGTTGAGAGAGGATTACAGCTACGACCTGGCTGTAATGCTTCGTGGCTAAGTATAAAAGGGCTACTTAAGAAGTAAATGGTTTTGCAGATGTGCCAAAAGCATCAGCTGGGCTACATAGACTGGGAGGAAATCCCAAGGGCTCCCACAGCGCATCTGGGATGGCTAATGGCATCGCCTGCCGTGGCTATGCATGCATGAGAGGTTTTGAGGGAGCTTTTCCCCTTCTGTGTCCAAGGGGGATACATGCTGGGGGGGATCCTACTTCTTTAGCACCCATCCTCTCCCTCTTTCCCAAGGATGGACCAAGGGAGGCAGGCAGCTCTGCTCTGCAGCAGACATAGCACCATGGACCTGGTACTTTTTTCCCTCTGTGCTCTTCCAAGGTGATGCTGTCATGGGCATAATCAGGTCCTAACCCAGGAATAAAAAGAGCTTAATTTCCACCTGAAGCCCCTGTGCAACAACACTGTCTTCCAACTATGGCCATTTAAAATAAGGTTCATACCCCCAAGGACTCCAGCAAGGTGGTTTAGCTACCTTTCCTGTCCTTGCCTTAGTCCTCAAAGCTGCCTTCATATCCTGTACAGGACACACAGACCATCTTTCTCCTCCCCTGCCTTCCTTGGCAAGATGAAGGCCCCCTAGCAGAACCCTTTCCCACAAAGTCCTCCCCAAAATGCAACAGCCTGTAGTGACTGCCAGAAGCAGCAGCCACCGCAAGCTGCAGAAACCCCCACGGCCAGAATAAAGTGATAACGGGGGCAAGTGTGCACAGAAAGTGGGTACAGACCTCACCTTGCCACGTGTTACATGTTACTATGGATACAGCGTGTTGAAAGAGCCCAGTGTTTCCACCGCACTCACCGACACCATTGCCACCGAGACGTAGGTGAGGTGAGATTCAGTTGTGGAGAGGAGGAGAGGCTTGGGACGATAATTGTACCCGTTACGCTACTCTCCTATGCTGGCTGGATTTAGGAAAGCACCGTAGCTCTGCTTACTCATCTCCAACCCCAGAAATGACTTAGGGCAGTTGTGACAAACTCTGTGTAGATATCTACCCAGCCAAGCTGCCAGCTGGGTAATTTGAGTTCCCGGAAAAAAAAATCTGATGGCAGCATCATCAGCTTCTGCTGTGGCACCGATGGTCTGACCCAGCCCGGTGCCAGAGAATGCACAGACAAGGAAGAGCAAGATGTCAAACCCGACAGAACTAGAAACAGTGAGGCACAACCAGGTGTCAGCCCAAAACAATGTGCATCAGACTCCACCGAGTGACTCGCTGCCTACCTAGACAGAAACCTCAAGGACTGCCACCGGGTACAATGGAGCTCAGAGGCACAGATTACTTGACCTAATGGGTATATTTGGCCTAAGGGATAACGTGTTGGTTACAACTCCTTATTCTTGAGTCATTAAAGTCACAGGTTTCTGTTCCTAACACAAGCTCAAATACTGCTGTATTCTGAATTTTAAAATCTCTTTGAAGACAAGCACATTTAACAACTTTTCTGCTTCGTTAAAACAGTTCTTATTTAATAACATATAACAATACGTTACTTTTTCCAATCTGTAATTTTTTTTTTTTTTTTGAGAATGAACCCCTTTGATGTTACAAAATGCTTTGTCTTGCAAAATTCATCACATAGTGGCTTCAGTAATTTAATTCTGCAGTTAGGGATTGGGGTTTTTTTTGCAATCCTGCACCCACTTCTTCTTTCATTCACTGCTGTTCAATCCCACAACTGCTAATATATGGATAAGCCAGCACTGCAATAACTTCAGCTTGCTCTTTGTATTCGAAATGGCTGTATTGCTTCAGGCAGTGGACCACTGCATTCTATTTAGACTTCATATACTTTCATTCCTTTTTCTCCTTAGCTTGCCTTACCCTTCCATTCCCCAAATAATTAGCACGGTGTAACATCTTTGCAGCATAGAATAACATGTGAAAGCTTCCAATTAATTGCTACAGTTAAAACACCTTTCTTTTTTTCCTCTTGTTTTATTTAGTTATTTATTTTTAAAGAAAAGTAAGCTCTGGCATTCACTACATACTGATAAGCAACATTTATCTACCCTAAGGTACCTTTGCTTATTCTGTTTTGGGTGGGTTTTCTAATTGCATTTTCCCACCAGCTCTGAACTCGTTTTCTGGCGGCATATTCTTCCCATGGTACATTTAAGATGCATCTGCTATAACTAATATGATGCAAAGCACAAGCTTATATGAAAAACAGCTGGTAAATTTTGAATAAATCTGCAGCAATTATATAGGTAGAATGGCTTATTTGAGTATGGGCTTTGTCCCATGGCATGGGAATCACCATGTTTTTATAGCATTTAAGGGTCATAACAAATATCCTACTGATTCAAACAATAGAGAGATAGTTAACATAGATCTCATCTATGTTAAACAAATCTCATAATTTAATAAAGTATCTATGAGACTGTAATAATTTTGCCATAACACAAGTCAAACGAACTTCTTAGCTGATGTAAAAAAAAAAAAGTAATTTGTTTCCAAGTCTTAAAATCTCTCCACAAAAGGAAGTTCTAATTTTTCCTGGTAAATTGCCGGAAAGGGCAACAAACGCTGCAGGTCTGTAAGGTCACCCCTTGCCAGGAGGATGCACCAGTGAGGTCCAGCTCACAGGTCATTATGGTCCTGCTGTCCTCTTCCCATGCTAACTGGGGCTGGCTTTGAGAGCAGCTGGAGGGTCACCTGAGGGTGCAAGTCCATCGCTCTTCCCAGCAGCTATACGTCTTGCCTGTGTGCATAGCAGGCTCTTGGTCTTGGTCACTGTTTATTTATCCCACTGAAATATATGGGTGAATATGAAACTCTGAGCCCAGCTAATTGAACAGGCAGAAAGCATCTTCAAATTAAAATCTCCTCCTCTTAATCAGGTACTGTCCTATTAAGACTGGAACTGATCCCAGCAGCTTCTACTTTTGAAGCACACCAATAAATCCCTGACGCCATGGTCAGCCAATGTCATTTTTTTTGCCCCTTTGGACAAAGATATATTGCTGTTTCATGCTGGAGAGCCAGATGGGTATCAATCACCTTCTCAGCGGCACTACCTTCCAGCTCCGCCTTGCCACATACACTCTGCTAATAATTAAATACCAGCCTATAACTTGCAGAGCAGGCACCAAGGTCTCCTCCAGAGAACACACTCTTTTGACATGCTACCAGGGAGGGAGATCATTCACGACCTCAAGTGACACTTGTCAAATTGCTGCTGGCTTTTGATTAAGGAGAGGGGCTCTGATGTCACTCCTCACGACGCCTGGTGTTCGGTCTCATTGTGGAGGGTTCTGTGGATACTCATTACACCAAAGGATGCTCCCTATAGATCCAAAACCCCAACAAACTGAAGTCAGCAAACTTCAGATCTCAATTACAGGAGAAAACTGCTTCTCTTCCAAAACTCCCAGTATATTGTTAATTATTGTTTCTACAACAGTCCTCTTTAGGCATCCTAGTCATGGGCCAGAACGCCGCTGTAAGAAGTCCTGCACAAACACACAACATCCTTTCCCCAAGGATAGTTCCACCTCCAAGAAGACTAGAAGGGCTCTGAGGCATGGAATACCTTTTTGTACAAGACACGAGTCACTAAAATGGCTCAAGAGCATGCTTACAAGAGATGAGTGTGAGTCAGTGAACGACAACAACCCCCATCTATTTTTAAACCTCCACCTTTCCAAACCAGCAGGTATTCTGCTGCCAAGACTTTAAAATCAACTCACTGAAGAGCATAAGGACTGTCATACCAGCTACCTCCCAGATCTGCCAAGAGCTGCTTAGCCAAGTTCACCAGCAGACTGGAGCGGGCTGGTGCCGCCAGGCAGAGCAGGGTGAGGAGCAGCTGGAGGGAAGAGCTGCAGATGTTTGCAGGGAATGCACCTGCCTTCGCCCTCAGACCAGGATGATCACTCCAGCGGACATGCCAGGAAGCTGTCCGGTTGCATCAGAGTCAACAAAGTGGAGCCAATTTGGCTCTTACAGCAATGATACTTTGTCTGTAGCCAAACGATAAAACATGACCTGAGGTCCTGAGGGCACATGTTAACACCCAGAAACATCCACTGGCTAATAGCACGCCGGCTTGGCACTCAGAAAGCTTCCAGCTGTAGCTCCTTCAAAACTGTTGGCTGAGCACGGGCAAGCAAAGGTCTCACACATTCTCCTTTTGCAAGATGAGACAACAGCAGCACTACTAGCCTAATTAGGTTTGGGTGAAATGCCGTATAGACCAGGCTGACCTACCTGCAGTTTGAGAAGAGGCTTGCCCAGCCCTAGCCTGTATCTGCCCCACTCAGCGGGGATCGCCCTCATTCCCATCGGTCGAGTGGGAAGCCATCGGCACTTCCCAGCTGCAACTCCTCACTTCAGTGGCTTCGGTGTATCGGTTAACTCCAGGCAAAGAGTCAAACACACATTTCTTTTGAAAATTCCAGCAGTTCTAGGAAACTGGCAAAACCGGACTTGGGCTGGAGAACACCATTAACCTGCAAACACGGGCTCTGAATAGGCCGTTTCTTCAGGCATCTCTCAGGATAATGCCATTTAATGGCACGTCTCCTAGACGGGCAGTGACTCCTGCAGAATACAGCAGATACACCATCCCGCAGCAGCAGCAGATCCATCCTGCCTCTCTCAGCTGGACCCAGCTGCTGTCGCAGATGCGCTGCCAGGCTCCCATGTCTTTTTTCGCAGAGCTTTTGGTCATGCACGATGGTGCTTTAATACATATTTTTATTGCAGCTCTTCACGTTCCTCTTCAGATTATCAAGTAAAACAAAAATATACTAAAGAGTGACACTGGAAGACTATCTGAGAAAAGGTCCTTTAAAACCATAATAGCTTTTGCGGTTATGCAGCCACAGAAGCAGCTGTGAAATGTTCTGGCTGCATGGAAGATGTCCAGACCCATATCCAGCTCAGAACCATGGATTCTGCTGCAGTGCAAGGCACATGAACGAGAGACACCACAACACAGAAAATCACTAGGCCAAAATCTCTGGGACATCAGGGACTTCTCATCTTCTTTCTACTGTTCTCAACCAAAGTCAGCCAAGACAGCTCAGGAAACGGAGGACCACCTCAACCAGTCTCCCATTCTTGAGTAAAATCCCAAATGTGCACTTCACTCCTCAAGCCACTGTCACCATGAGGAACACTACTTTCAGGAGTAACTTCCTTAGCTCCAGCGTGGATAGTCATGTGGGAAACCAGGATTACTCCATGGACCTAACTGCAGGCAAGGGAACTAGCTGATCAGGTACTGGCCTTGGACAGATGGACAGTCTCTGCAGGATGGTATAAGGAACTTCCCTTTTACATATGGCTCACTGTCACATGGTGAGACACAGAGAATCTATCTTTTTCCCCTCGTTGGAAGCTGAAAAATACTTTTGGCTCCACAGGTGCGCCTCACACAAACGTGTGGCAACGCATCTGCTGCGAGCAGGACACACAACTCACACCCCACGAGGCAGGCTCTGCATGCTGACATCCCATCACCCAGGGTACTCACTATTCCCTGGTGGCACAGTGAGGACCCCACAAGTAAGGACTCAGCCAGGAGGCGCTCTGCACCAGAAAGCAAAGGATGTGGCACCAGCTAATTCTTCCCACTCATCATCCTCAGCTGAGAGCTGCCCATGCCAGGAGCTCAGGACACCAAGCTTTGCACTGGTGTGACTATCTCCTGTCTCACCATACAGCAGAAGGAAGATTTATACCAGATGGTTTCTACTGTTTAGAGTTACTGTCACACAGCAATTTCTCTGCTCAGCTCCATTTGCAGTAACAAAATCGTGTTACATTGGCCACTTTTCCTGCCCAGTGCATTGGCAGCCTTTGAATTTGCAACACCTACCTTAACTTCCACGTGTGCCATCAGGACTGCAAAGTTGGTTAGGTGATTGCAGGAGCATGTGGTGTGTGTCTTGTTGGTTGTCAGGAGGCGACATCCCTGGGTGGACCAATACCCTGTCATTGTACGCTTTGTATAGCTCCAGAATGAACAGTTCGGATTGAAATTTTCTTCTGACTGCTGCAGGGAAAAAAATACTAAATGCCATAAAAATGGTAGGGTTTCAAAGATTTCCAAATGCACTATCTTTTTTTTTTTTTCCAGAGGCCCTTTGTAACGTGCACCCTTCAATTTTGGATAAATAATCAGCAGTGTTTTATGCGTCAAGTATTACTTGCTGATACCAGGGAAAGTTAGATTGTTGCTGAGCTCTTTGCTAATGTGAACTTAGTTCTTTGTTCTTGATTAATTTCAGCCACAGACTAAATCCAGCTCTTCAAAACCAGATTGCTTCATTTGCATTGCATAGCAGAGAAATTAATTGCTTTAAGCAATCAACTTTTGTAATGACTGTGCTTGGCTAGCAGGAGGACTAGCTGTCCTCTTTCACTCTAATTCCACTTTCCTCTAATATCCCCTGCCACCATGATAAAATAATATTATGGTCTTTCTAATATATTGGTAGTTTTTAATTACAGAATGACGTGTGTCAGCAACTGAGCAATGGGCATCAGCTCAAAGGAGACTCTTTCTTTACTTTTATTAATGTAATGTAGAAGAGACATTCCCAGTAAGTAACACAAAGAGCAAAGGAACAAACGTATAATTCAAAATCTGATCAAGGACTGCTGGGGGCCTCACATCAGCCAACTTTTGCATCACTTTGTTTTAGAAATTGAAAAAAAAAAAGAAATGCTTTTTGAACTCACTCACCTTGATGTGCTTGACAGTAAACACCACAGGATCAGCTAGGTAAACCTTATTGCTGAACTCTTTGTTTATTGCTGCTGTGATGACAGGGGAGTTGACAATGACAGAGTGATTAGTCGACATTGCTTCTGTTCCCAGCTTCATGCTGGCATTTTCCGTGGAGAGATAGGTGCCCAGGTTGTTGTACAGCACAAAAGCCACCCTGATTTCACCTAGAAGAGCAGTAAGAGGTTATATATCCAGGTTAGCTCATTAGGGTGATTTTTTTTCAGATCTCTTCTCTGAACCAACTTTAGAACTTCTCTAGGAAAACGTGAAAGGACCAAGATACGGCATAAAAAAACTCACCTTGTCCTGCCAATCCCAACGAGCACCATGAGGTGCAACAAGCGGTTCATGCATAAGAAGGGCAGATCTGCTTCTCTTAAAACAAACTTCTATAAGCAAACAGACCAGTTGGAGACAAACTAGGTGGGCTTATTTTTGGCATCAGTAAGTGTAACTGGCTCCAGAGAAAAGAGGCCAGGTGGTTCATTTCCCACCTGACATAACACTTTATTCTCCAGGATATGCTTGGGAAACATGACATCCAAAGGGACTTAGACAGGACTGAGGGGTGGGCCCCGTGCAAATCTCATGAAGTTAAACCACACCAAGTGCAAGGTCCTGCACCTGGGTCATGACAATGCCAGGCACAAATACAGGTTGGGCAGAGAATGGATTGAGAGCAGCCCTGAGGAGAAGGACTTGGGGGTGTTGGTGAATGAGAAGCTCAACATCAGCCGACAATGTGCGCTCACAGCCCAGAAAGCCAACCCCATCCTGGGCTGCATCAAAAGAAGTGTGGCCAGCAGGTCACAGGAGGTGATTCTGCCCCTCTGCTCCACTCTGGTGAGTCCCCACCTGGAGCACTGGGTCCAGCCCTGGAGTCCTCAACACAAGAAGGACATGGACCTGTTGGAACGGGTCCAGCGGAGGGCCACGAAGATGCTCAGAGGGATGGAGCACCTCTGCTATGAAGACAGGCTGAGAGAGCTGGGGTTGTTCAGCCTGGAGAAGAGAAGGCTCTGGGGAGAAAGGCCTTATAACGGCCTTTCAGTACCTGAAGGGAGCTACAGGAGAGATGGAGAGGGACTCTTTATGAGGGAGTGTAGCAACAAGACAAGGGGTAACGGCTTTAAATTGAAAGAGGGGAGATTTAGATTAGATACCAGAAAGAAATCCTTTGCTGTGAGGGTGGTGAGGCACTGGAACAGGTTGCCCAGAGAAGCTGTGGCTGCCCCATCCCTGGAGGGGTTCAAGGCCAGGCTGGATGGGGCTTTGAGCAACCTGCTCTAGTGGGAGATGACCCTGTCCATGATGTTGGAACTCAATGACCTTTAAGTTCCCTTCCAACTCTAACCATTCTATGATTCTATATTTTGTTCTGGTGGGTGGCACAGATGCAGTATAAAACTATAATTAGAGTCCATTAATAAATTAAGACTACCTCAGAAAAAATTGAGGACAAATCTGGGGGAAGGAATCCAAAACTTTCCAAGGCAATTCCAATCTCACATGAAGGGTAAAACAAAATCGCAGAAATGTCATTAAAATATATAAACTTCTGTTCTTAATTTGCCAATCAGATATCCTCTCTTCCACAAAAAACCCCAACAAACCAGCATTAGGGAGCCTGCAGAAAACCCAGGCTACCAGCCAACTGTTTTTAACTGAAACCCTCCAGTTTCCCTTCTGTTTTGCACATTATTTCACAAGCTATAAATAAGAATTGAATGTGATTATCTTGGCTTTATATGTATTAGTTGTGGGAAGGTATTTTTTTGTTTCTATAGGAATCGCCCCAGCTTCTGAGGAAGGTGAAGCACTGATGACTCCAAAGGTCCCTCCCAACCTAAATCCTTCTATGATAATTTTTTTTCTTGCTCTTAGGTGACCTCTAGGTAGGTGCCAACCTGGTGCAAATTGATGGGGCTCTCCTGGTTTGACCAGAACTCCGGTGATATCATGCTTAGAAAGATAAACTTCCCTTTCCTCAGTGTCGACACAGTTTCTCTTTCCCTTCAAACCTCCAAAGCCCACTAGCGGAGTGAAACTCCTGCCCTGCTGGAGTTTTGCTACGCATCTTAGGTTTTACATTGTCTCTGAAAGAAATACTTCTCTTTAAATCCTACATGCAAAGGTACCAAACTCCATCAAGGAAGCCAATGGTCAAACTTTCTTTTTGAACCACCAGACCAAACTTTTAACAGTTGTCAGAAATTTTTGGCAGTTTTAAGTGCCATTTTGGCAGTTTTAATCCATCTGGTCTGGCTGTAATACTGCCCTATCACTCCATGTTTTGCCTGCGGTGACCAAAGCCTGTACTGGAGTGCTTTCCCCTTGCACACAGGTTAAATTTTAAAGGAACTCAGAAATAGGAGCATGTTAGGCCCGCTAGTAGAAAGCCTTGGAGTTTGAAGTTGGTCTATAGCAGGGCCACAGAGATCAAAAAATGTGTCTGCTCAAATTCCTGGTCTGGAGATTAATTGCTTGGCAGCATGAAGACCATTCACATATAACTCCATCTTTAATTTATATTGTATCACGAGGTTCATAAGCTTCAGAAAGAAAGACACTGAAGATTTCGACTCATAACATTTAATCAACCTTTTCTGCCATGTTGGTTCATTATTAATATTTGCTACTATTGCTTCTTCACAGGGGGGCACTGGAGCGGTTTACTCAAACAAGCCTTTTATCCCACCTGAAGCCTCCTACTGCAGATTAACAGCAGTTTAAAGCACTTCTCTGGAGTCAAGGCCGTGCCCCAACAGCCACATCATTTAAGGATCTGGTGTATTTTTACCAGCATATCATACTTTTGAAGGCTGTGAATGACTTAGCAATATAATACATTCCCAGACAGCCAACTTAGCTTGCAGTCAAGGGCATAAGCAACTGATGCTGTTAATTTAAATATTAGTAAAGCGATTAAACCTACCGTTTCGACCATTTTGTTTCAAGGTATTTGCTGACAGCTGAATGGCGCTCCCGTGGCCCATGTTCTGGGGAAACTTCAGATCTTCCAGATTCCCATCTGTGCTAAGTCTCGCAACTTCCAGCTCTGTTTGCAAGACAGACCGACACTAAGAAAATATCTCTACCGAAATAATCTTCAACATGATACTTCAAAGCTACAAAATGGTGTTCCAGACCACCTGAGAGCAGAATAATCAACTTACAATGTTTCATGCTAGACTCTGTTTGGGCTCCTATTTCTTTTTAAATCTTTGCCCTGAAGAAGTTTTAAATTTAATTAAAAAAAAAAAAAGGCAAATAAATTCTGCTCTCCATGGAAGACAAAATACAACCAGTTCTTGTAAACAAGAACCTCAGGATATTAAGGACAATGGTTAAAATGAGAATCTGAAAATGCTAGTTCTTTGCCACTGGCGATTGGTACTTTCTGTAAATGTTATCAGTGCTCAGGATCTGTATTCACAAAAATAGAAAGAAGAGTTTTTCTCATTCTACATATGCACAGTGGGAGTGCTGGTGATTCCATCATGCTTGTTTTTTAATTAAAATCAACAATCAGCGAAATAAAGACACAAATTTGTATGAAATGAAACACAATTGCATTACGATGAACAATCTCCCTGTGAAGCTGTGCTCTCATTGTTCTAGCACAGATTTTGCCCTCAAAGCCAGGACTAATAAAGGCAGGTTAGGTGCTCATTTTCAATGGGATTTCAAGGGGAGAGAGCTGCCTTATTCCTTTAGAGTCTTTTGGAAAGACTTTTAAGTCCTTCAGACAAAGGGCTAAGGCGTATCTAACAAATTGCTCTCCAGTTAATCTCGGGGCCAAGACCAAAGCCAGATTTCCCAGCCTTTACTCTCCCTCTGGCTGCTCTCGGTATTTATGAGATCTGTCCCTTACGGATATTGTCAGTGTTTTCCCGGACAATGTCTGTCTTCAGCAGGTTATCAGCCAGCACGAAGGCACTGTCCTCCACAGTGTCCAGTAGCTTGGTGGCCGCGCGCTGCTGTTCGCTTGCATTCAGGTCCCTCCACGCATTCAGAGCCTGTGGCTGCAGGAGGTTGTTTACTGTCTCCACCATGGCCTGCAAAGGAGAGGGATCGAGTGAGAAAGGGCTCTGGAGAACCTCTGGAGCACCATTGATACCTCTGACATATGCTCAGCCACATCCTCCATGCATATCAATACACAGGGAGAGGACAGCATCTCTTTTCCCCACCCATTGGGGCAGGCTGCAGTGGAGCTAAGCATCATTTAACCCATCAGATGGGAGAGGGAGGAAATGTTGATTTTATTCTAAATGCAGACTGGGAAGCTGGGAATAGCGCTTTTCTGCTTCCGTGATCAGCAGCTCCAGGCTTGGAGTAACAAGGAATTAGGGATTGGGGTGGGGGGTGGAGGGGAAATGAGGAAATCGTTAAGGAAACATGCAGGAAAATAGGTTTCAAAACCCATCTGTGAAGCTGGTTGCTGCTACCTGCAGCCCCAGAATTCAGGAGTGGGGCTGGGGCACCCATGGAAGGTATTTAATATCTGCAAGGGCTTAGGGCTCCTTAGAGCATTTCCCACCACGTAGCCTCCAGCAGGCAGGCATGAAGACAGAGACAGTTGAGTTACGCCACTTCACCCAGAGAAGCAGCAGGGGCCCGTAGGGATTTTGTTAAAACATTACATTTCAGATCGCTCCGTTCAGGAAGGAGCCAGCCCCGCGCTAACAACTCCAGTCTCTCCCGCGGTGCACCTTCTGCCCTGGGCTGCCACGCACAGAGAGCCCCCCCACAGAGAACTTCCCACAGGTTAATCTGGATGCGCATCCAGGATCACACAAAACCATGCTGGCCTCATGACTGCAAAATTACAGCAGTCGAGCTTACCCAGCCTGGAGGTTTTGCTCAGCCTAGAGCTCCTGCTCAGTTACTAACCAGAGCTGACTCAACTACCTCCCAGCTAAGGGTTTTTAATGAGACCAGCTGCACCAGTTGGTAGAACTCCCTGTGCACAGGAAAAGAGGTGGGGGTAAAAGGTACTTTGATTGTGCTTTCTTCTGCCGGTTAGTGTCTAGCCACCAGGCTGGCCTGCCCCACTAAGAAACACCTCCACTGCCAGCTAATGCTTACTGCAGAAACCAGCCTTCCCTGTGAGATGCAGTTGCCTCTCTTAATCTTTTCCTGCACACCAAACGCATAGGCATCCGACCCACACCTCTGTTACGCAAGGCAAGCACAATCCCATGGGATTTGGACATGCTGCAAGCCTGAAGGATGCCTCACGGAGTCACTTCCATGGAAATACTTCAGTATGTGCTCCTGACATAGAGTGTTTCCAAACCCTCCTGTACAACACGATAGGTGAAAAGAAGTCATGGCAAGGCCCATTCTTCAGCAGAGCCCTCAAGAGGAGTGTTACAACGGCAACAGAGTGTGTGGGGCATCCTGACTCACTCCCCAGCCACGGTCAGACACCAGCGTGCAACGGGAGAATATAATCACATCAAACTAGACTTTTATTTTATTGCTATCTGCAGGTGACCTTAAAAAAAAAAAAAACAAAACCAACTTCAATTACAGCAAGGTTCAAGGAGAAGCAAAGACAGATAGACCTGCCACTGCTGGTGCTTTTAATCCCAGCAAAGACATTTCACATTCCAAGAAATGTCACCATGTACATCTTAGTCCTAAATGTCCTTGAGGTTGGAAGGTTTCTCATACCACCATGGTTCCTACTGGAAGACTGAGCCACAGTCGGGCTCCTCTGACAGTACAAAGCTCCTACTCGCCAACCTACATTTATTAATGATCATTTAACTCATTTGTTCTTGTCCCAAACCTCTCTTGTACCTTAAACAGATCTTCCCCCTCCCTGGCAGCTACTGCCCTGCTCCCCTGATTAATAGACACCATTTCTCCTGAGCCTCACAGCTTGGTTTCCCAAAGTATGGAGTAACCCATGATTCAACCACCGAAGCAAACCAAAATGGCTGAAAATCTCATCCTTTAAAAAATCATTTTGCTGTCAAGCCTTTACAATCCAGGACTGGAATCCATTTCTTACTTGCCGCTAAGTGGAACTTATTAACCATAGATCAATTTCCTATAACTGATTATTAAACTGATTTTCCTAAATTGTCTAAAAATCATCTTAGCACATTTAATATGTGCAGACAAAAAGCTGGTTGACTTTAGTAGCCAAGAAGAAATACTAAAAATCCATAGCATTTAAGTGGGGGGTTTTTTGGTGTTCGATAAGCTGGAAGTCTGATCTCTAGCTCTTAATAACGCGTGTGCATGTATGCATGCAAAGTTTGAGAGTGAACAGCCGTAAGGCCTAATGTGCTGCCTCCTGCACAATGTGTAGGCCCCACCCAATGGACATGGTGCTGATGAGCATCCATCCTCATGAGGTGACTAACCTGAAACCGGCCACCACACATCACTTTGGATCTGGAGCCTAACACCAAAGTTCCAGAAAGATTTCCAAGGACTTTGGGTCATGCCCTGAGCCCATATCTGAACAAACCTGGTAGACTGTCTTCGATGGTATTACATCCAAGATGAATTTAGTCCATAGCTTTCGTCGGCGGGTCATTCTCCTCACCTGTCTCAGTGCATTAATCAAGTGTTCCCAGCATTATATTTATGAGTGCAGCACTTCATTATGGCTGAGTGCTGCGGGCTGAAGCCAAGAAGATGAGGTGCTAATGAAATGTTTGAATTTTGGACAGGAGCTGAGGAAGGCATTTAAATGAAACAAAACAGCTGTTAAAGCAACAGTTTCTCTTGAGACAGAGACACCAACTGGGAGAAGTTGGGCAGGGGAGCGGGAACTGTGGGAAGGCAGGCATGGGGGACAAGAATTGGCCTGTGTCTTTGTGTTTAAGCTGAGCTGTCGTGGTTTAGGTGGGTTTGGCACCTGCTCCAATGACCCTGTGGTCTGATGAAGCTCCAGCATAGAAAAAACAGCAGCGTCAAGCTCCTGGAAAAGCCTCTCAGTGACCAGCGGAAGAAGGCTTAGCTCAGATGGAGGACCTTTGAAGTGAAGAAGGCACAAGACAGGTGTGCTTGGGAGCTGATGGTGTGATGGGTTTTATCTGAGATCCGTGGTGATCCTGATGAAGGTGGGAAATTTCAGAGGGATCTAGGAAAGATCTGAACTAGTTTCATCCCACCTCACTTCAAGAATTTAACATGCAGCCAAGTCAGGACCCCAGATGCTCTCTAGTTTCTCTCCCCACAGAAAGCAGAAGGAACTAAAGCAAGCATTATCCTCATTCAGGTACCCAAAGTCACAGGAGATCAATCCTATTCCTGAAGAACCCAATACCTATTAAAGGATGCTGCATGTTTACCTCCTTGAAGACCCTGTCCTTGCGTCCCAAGCTAAAGCAGTTCCTCTGCTGTGGTTTTCTTCTCTTCCCCTGCCTGATGCCTCTTCCAAATGCAGCTCAACTGGGTGAACAACTTCCAAAGAACCCCTGCAAGCCTCATGCAAAATAAAAATGTGGACCTTTCGCGTCTCCAGCAGTGGCTACCATTGGATATTGAGAGAAGAGCAAGAACATGCCAGGCATAAAAGACAAATCTCATGATGGTGATCCCTTTCATTATGTGGTTATACAGCACCACACTCAGAATGTACTCTCAATGTAAATAAATGTTAATAAATTGCAGAGCGAGATTTTTTTTTCCCAAATAAGGGAATATGCTCATGGTTTCTTGATTTTGTCTTGAGGTTACAAAACAGAAACAAAATGTAAACCTTCTTTCTGAGACACTTACAAATTGGTATTAAAAGAGGTACCGTCGAAAGGCATCTAATTAGGAGTCTTACAGTAATTATACATTACTAAAAGGCCAAACGTACATATCCCATTGATTTCCTTTGTGACAGCTACTTTGCTTGGTAAAACTGAATTTTGCTTGTTCATTTATTTTTATCTTCTCCACCTCTAGAAATGTCTGGTGAGACTATCTGGCTACATGACACACAGTTTAAACCTAGGAGGGGAGTATATATCCAGTGGTATCACATCCATTTATTTATCTCTCACCCTACCAGCATCCAAGGCACTGCTCTTTGACAAAAGCAGATTCTGTAATGTAAAATCTGTCTTCAATTGGGAGTCAACAGCGGAAATCACTAAGAGATGTTCAACGTACTGATCTCATTGCCAAACTTGGGACCAGACTGCATTGTGCTATGGTGCTTAAGTGCAGCAACCCCAACCTGAGAAAGCCAGCAGCTCTCCTAGAGTTAGGACCTCTCTAAACCTTTACTGTTCATTTTGGCCTCTCGTCGGGCAGCTGATGGAAGAACAGAAACCCCAACAAACTTACAACTGGAGAAAACACTGCTTCATGGCAGTGAACACCAGCAGACCCTACAGGTAATACTGGTTGAATCTTCTGCTGAGTAGTTTTCAAATATGCAGTCTGTGTTCCCTTACAAAGGAGCATCTCCTTAAGATGAGACTGAACACACTGTATGGAATCTACATCAAGGTCTTCCCTCTGAGAGCAGCTTTGGGAAAATGGGGACAGTGGCACGTGGCATTAACGCATCACCTTTGCAATGACACCTCTAATTAAAATATCACAATTTTTTAACTTTTAAAGCCCTCTTTCATACTGCTAACACTTGTCTTCCTTGATCTCATAGGAATATTTCATGCAATGCACTTTCAAAAATTAGGATAGAAGGAGCTACAACCACAAGGCTGTGCTTTGCATCACTAGACTAAAGTCACAGCTGGTGTAAGAAACAAGCAGCGCTTGTACAGCTACCCCTGTACCAAGGGTGTTTGCTGGCACAGCTTCATCAAAAAAAGGTTTGCTCACCCTTTCTGAGAACAGCAGAGCTACGACTGTAGAGTGCAACCACACAGGCACGTGGGCTGTGCTTGCAGTCTGAGGTTCTGGGTATTGCTCCAAAACAAGTGCACCATTATCTTTATCTGAAGCATGCAAAAACATTACCAGCCCACTTTTTAAGAGCAGCTTGAGGTTTCACGGCAGATCAGCAGAGAAAAAAAAAAAGGACAAAAACCCTTTCAGGTCAACAGTGCACAGTGAAAATGAAAAATCTGTCAGACAGCAGATGCACTGAATTGTGGGTATGGGTCAGTGATCACATTGTGCTCTTTTTTCTTTTTGCCCACTGGAAAGTGGTGGTTCTTTAAAAAAACTTACCTGCTTCCTTGCTCAAGAACACCTGATTTTGCTCTGTATTCATATGAAACACTCAGTGCTAAAACAAAACCTTTTCTTAAGCTATCGGTACTTGCAAGCCTCCAAACTAATTAATGCCATTGATGACACCTTCTGCTGGCAGTTGTGCAATTCTTGCCTCTGGCCAGAAAAAGCACCAGTACAAGAGAAGCTCCCGTTAACTCTGCATGTACCTGGTGCAGCCAGAATGGGCCCTTTGGAGAAGAGGACCAGCATGAAAATGTGGATTTGGGCATGCAAGGAGCTGCTTCTGGCAAGGTTATTGCATGGAAAGGGACCAGCTTGGGAAGTGATGTGTCTTTCTAGAGTGGCAAATCACTGGCACCATGATTGCACCACACAGGGGTCACCAAACTGGACCAGTCATCCACTCTGCGAAACTTCAAGGCAAAAATAGATGAACATTTCATTTCTTCAGCTTCATAAACATGGAATATGTCATTTTCACTAAATTCTGGCATTAAATCCTACTTCTTAGCTAAGAAGTGCCTTCAAACCTTTCTGACAAGGCTTTTCACCCTCGGATGGTTTTTCACCTTGTCATTTATTCTTTTAATTCGAAATCAAAATTTGTCTCTGGTCAACGTATAAGTAAGCACACTGGAGGCAGCTTCTTACTGGAAAGCCCAGCCACTGTCTAAGGCTTTTTGCAAAGCAATGAGGTCGTTAGAAACCAATTACAATATTCAGTGAAATGGACAAACACATATTTAGATTAAAACCAGCTGAACCTCAATGAGTACTTAAAAAAAATAAATCATTAGAATATCTACTGCTAATCTCCGTTTCTGCCTTCAAAACTAAGGCAGAAGCACTGGCCTACACCTAGCACCGGAGTGGTGACTGGTCAACTGGTGGTCCCAGTTTTGGTGAACTGAGACAAAACCTACTACTCCTGGGAAAGGCAAGAGGAGACCCTCCCCCGACCTTGCAGAGGAATTTCTAAAATTGCTCTATAGAATTTTATGGATCTATGGATTGAGATCAAAGGCTCTCAAGGAAGAGCACAGAACCTTCTCTTTTCAACTACTGCAAATATTTATGCTCTGGCTACAGGATCCGTACTGACTAAGAAATGGCCTGAATTTCAGCAGCGCTGAGAACTCACTGCAGTGAGAAGAAAGGCACTGACCTTTATTAAAATTAGGCCATCTACAAAACGCTTAACCATGGAATTAATGGTCTTGCACCAGGCATGCAAAGTTTGCAGTCTTGGCCTTGAACTACCAATAATCTCCTAATGGGAGCACACGACAAATAGGACATCTGAGAAATAGAACAAGGTTACAAATTACAGGTTATGGTTTTGCTTTGCTTAGTATATGAGGAAGAATATTTTAAGGTCAGAAGGCATCTGTAGGACCGAAATAAAAGGAATTGATTGGGAAGAAGGAAATAATATATGATCTATTTCATCTAATGAGATCTTCCCCGCAGAGCAAGCTGAGAACTGCATTTATGAATCATCTGTATTTGCTGCCCTACTGTTTGGGATTGGAGACTATACAAGCGACCGCTACAGCAATCACGCTGGGGAAGCGAGCAAAGCTGCAGCAAGAAAGGAAAACGGCTTGCAAACAAGAAATGCCTCTTTGATAGAACATCCACAGCCTTTAAGGGAACTCTGAGGGAGTCCATGAGACTCATCCCTTTCTCCAACGGTCCAAATCAAAGGGTCATCTCCCACTGACTTCTATTTTAACCAGTGCCACCAGATTCCAGGACTGATTCAGCCTAAAGCAGAGAGTAAGTGCACAGCAATGCAGAAAACACTAGATGTTTTTCTCAGCTTTGCTATGTCATACGTGGGCACACAGCCATAGGCGTAGCTGCTCAGTTGTAAGGAGAGGAATACATGGTCACCTTCCTTTTTAACATCGATGTGAAGAATTTTGGGGTCTGGTGACAAACCGAAGGCTGCCGCTTTGACCCTCCTCTCTCCTAACAATGGGTTCACCAAGGTAGAAACACGCAGGGTGGGGATTTCTAGTTTCGCTCTTGCTGACATAAATCAAGGGCAGGTTTCTCAAGCTGTGAAGTGTATTAAGTTCATAGAGTTTTAACAAAGGGCCACCAAACCACAGAACCACCCCCCTCCATGAATCACACTTCTTTCAGATGTCCTTTTAATTATATCAAATGAAAGTTTGGGGCGCTTTGATGCTGATGGGCAAACATCTCCATCTCTTGAAAAAGCTGCTAAAAGTACTCCCCGTAGCTATAGTTAATGTACAGCACACTGTATGCACACTGCTAGCCAATTTATTCCAGCCAGTTTAACAGCGATACCTTGCCTGACAGGCCCTGCAGAATAGCATCAGGAGTTGAGCAATGCGCAAATCATTAGAGGACTCTGAAAGTTGTTTGACACGCACTGCAGAGCTCTTTGTCATCCAGCCAATTAAGTGACCAAACAAGGAACTCGAAAATCCTCATTAATTTGCCCCTTTCTATATAAATGGAGGTTAGAGTCTTTCTTGTCATAGGCACAACAAGAACACAAGTAAACGCAGCATAATTCAATTTACGCTCCCTCTCAGAGCTGCAACTTTCTTCCATTTAGTCTTCACAGAAGCTGGGACCAGCCATGCAAGCCGGAAAGAAGTGGGACAAACAGAATTAATCCACTTTAAATAATACTGGCTAAGTCCCAGGCGTACCTTTTATCTGCTGAGAGCTACTAGGTTAGTGAAGAAAAAAAAAGTCTCTTCTACTCAGCTCTGAACTTAATGCCTTGAATCCTCTGAGGAAAGCTTTGCGTTTTTTGCTTAGTACAGCAATTCAAACAGCCCACGGTACAAGTGTGAAGCATTCAGAAAACTTCCAGGAGAACCAGAAGGACAACCCGGGCTGCAACCGCCTGCCCCTGTCTGCTACCTGGAACCTGCACTGGCTCATCGGTGGCTCCGGTGACACCTGCACCTAAAAGCTCTTGTAGTCCAACCCAGAATTACAAAAAGAGAGCAAGCTGATTTACAGGGCAGCCCAGAAGATGGCAGGAACCAGAGCAGCAAACACCACCTGAAAGTGCTGCAAAAGCAACACTTCACTGCCTCCTTCCGCCTTTTCCCACAAAGCTGCCGCTCAGACTGATGACTGTATTCACCAGCTTCGAAGCTACTGAGAGTGGATTTAAAAAATATATATATTAAAAAAAAGACCAACAAAAAAAGAGGATCCTGTGAAGTTTTTGTCTTCTGAGATCTGCATCCCAAATGCAGCAGGAAAATGGGCAGAAGCCACTGGCTGGCACCGCAGGGAAATCCATTGGCCTCATGATGCCCCAGAGAGAGCTCCAGCCCACGAATCGAGGGAAGCAAAGAGGTGAGCTCAGATTTTGCAATCAGATACACGTATGTGATAAAAACTCTACATGCCCAGAAGTGGTATGAACCTCTATTGAAGCTTCTGTTTCCAGCAACTAAATCTTAGAGCAAAATTCTCTAATTTTTTTGCCCATGTTTAAGTTTTCAATGTTGATATGGTCCTGCTTAGTGCAATATCTGAGAACTGAAGCCTTTTTTTTCACTTTACTACCCCACCTCCGTTCCCAGAGGCCAGGAGAATTGTACCCACGGCATTTTAAGTTGGGGATCTGATACACAGTGAGCATGTGTCACTTGCTGAAGGGCATGGAAGAAATCTGTGACACCAAATCCAGTTTCATAGCCCCCAGAAGACAAATGCTTTGTGTTGTCTACAACTACGGTGCTTCAGTTTCAGGAGAAACACATTTGGAAAATGAACAAATATCAATCCTGAAAAAAATTACCGAAAATTCATACCAGCTTACATCACACACCAGTCACCAAACAAAGCTATGCTAATCAAATGCGTCACCCATTGTGACTCATTCTTCCACATGATGACTTTCCCATCCCTCTCCCAAAAATAGAATGCAAGAACAGTGCACTGCAGAAAGGTGGGCAGGAAAGATGTAGATCTTTGCTCTCCAGAAAGCCACGCATCAGGTCCAAGATCTCCTTAGCTAATGGAGCACCTTTCCGAGGCCACACTCTCCATCCATCTTGGGTATTTACCTTCATCAGCTCAGCCTAAATTGACTCATTATCATGGATTACAGCCCACGTGGCAGTTCCTTAAATATCACTGTGATTGAAAAATCTCCCAGCAATTGTCCAGTCATTATATTAACATGTATTTATCATGCCACCTGTTGGGTTGGTTCTTGTTGGATTTTTGAGACAAAAAAAAAGATCATTTACCACACTTGCAGCTAAAGGAGCAGCATTTGTAACCTCTATCTCCACTAAATAAAATCCCTGAGCTTTTAATTCAAATACTGTGACACTGTACAAATTAAATCAATATTTCTTTTAATGATAAATTTACCTAGCAAGATGAGATGACAATCTGATGATAATCCCAGTCTCATATTTTAGTAACTTGCAAAATTTCCAGATCTGTTTTACGTATTTATTTATATTCATTTATTGTGGATTCAAGAGGAATTTACACCCCAATTGCTACAGGGGCTGTCATGACTACTTAATTTTGTCAGCCCAAAGAAAACAGTAAGACTGCTTCTAGAAATTATTGTCTTCTCAAGTCACGCTCTTCCTCCCCAAAATCCACCTTTTCTCAATGGCACTTTTGATATATACAATTGCTGGACGTTTCTCACACAAACTTTGTGCCGAACTTTCCTTTTTCTAGGGTGTACAGGACTGAAGGCACGCTGCCAGCCCCGTGAGCCACATTCAGCCACGGATGCTCTTCACAATAGTGGCATCAGCACAAGGAGATCATGTCAGCAAGGTTGAAAACTCTATTTCTCTGCCATCAGTGGCATATTTCCCAGTGACTTCACAAAGTTCAGGATTTCACCATTTAACGTTTGGTGAAAAATTTCTGCTAAATTGCCTTAGCCAGCCCAGACGTTTCACTGCCTGGTAAAGGATAAGTGGCCTGTAACAGGAATATTTGCAGTCACATTTAATTGCTATTACAAACTCTTCTTCACAAGATTTTTTGATGACTTTAGCTACATGATTTTCCAAATGGAAACATGCTGTATGAAAATATGTCCAGATACATTACTTCACCTCCATATAATACAAAGCAGAGCTGGAAAGGTTCAATTAGGCCATCTAATTCATTCTTCAAGCCCTCCATTATAGGACTGTCCTCTTCAATATATTTACCAGCTTTGTCCATATTTATACTAAACAGCTCAGGCAATGGCCTTTCATCACTTTTTTGTTTATCAAAGAGGTAGACGCATGATTAATGTTTAAACACAAAAGTAGTCTTTCTAAGTGAAAGGAAAGAAGTCCTTGAAATTAAGGGTAAGCTGAAGTTTGTGCAGAATATTCAGGCTTTATTCTATCAATGCCAAGGTTTCTGTAGATGATATTAAAATTACTATTCACTATGTTTGAAAGACGACAAAAAGAGCAGGAGCGTGCGCCTGCTCTGTGGAGTGGTACCCAAGGTCCCCAAGAGGATTATGTAGTCCGTGGTCAAACCAGTCTCACCACGTTTCCAGTGGTACCAGTAGACAAGACAGCTAGCTTGGGAGTGGGTGTTGCAACGTAAACTTCCCCAAATTCCTTCACATGCTAGTTACTTGCTCTGGGATCTTAAGAGAATTCACACCAGACAAGGGATGTGTAACTCCGTAACTCATCTTTATCCATTAATGTATATGGAAGGGAAAAGGTGACTTCTTCTCATTACCACATCCAAAGGGAGGACAGACAGTCTACCAGCACAGAGGGGTACTGTTATATTTTTAATGTCCTAGAAAGCTAAACCACCTAATCCCACACGCTAAAAGAAACGTGCTCACAAACTAAAGTCAATACCAACTGTAGGGAAGATGAATTTCACAGGAAAATTCAGGTATAGACAGCCCCCTCCAGAAACATGGGGTTCATTTTTACACCTCTGCATGTTATACGTACACATATAAATAATGACCAACCACCCATAAGTGCAACATCAATGTTCATAAGCACAGGACAGAACTTAGAAGGTAAAACGTTCACATTTCTTAAAGAAGCATTAATTCACCCACAGTATACAAACAAGTTTATATAAAAGTCACTGGAGCAAATCCTATAAGGCAAGGTGACAGGATAAATAACATAACCCAAGGCCTCACTGCTGAAAAGCCTGCAAGCAGGTCCTCCCAAAATGCTGGGGCTTGACTTTGTTCACGTAAAACACAACGTAAGCCTAGAGAAGTCGGGACATAGCTGTGTGAACTTTATGGGACACGATGTTCCTAATCTTATATTTAGTTTGCAGCACTCTCCTCCCCCCTACATTCCTCTGCGAGGACACTCTGCATTTCATTACCATCTTACCTCCTCCCTCATGCCGAGTGTTGCCATTTCAAACTGTTTCTAAATTTGCAAGTGTAATAGGGGAAGAAAAAAAACTAAGGAAATGCAGGTGGCAATTACATGAGTGACATGTCATCAGCAAAACCCAGCTGGTCTGGAGACGCCTCCATGAGCAGGAGTTTTGCATTCTTTACTTATCCCGCTTATTCCGATGGCCGAAGGAGTCTTGTCAGATTTCTCCGTGGATTTTTCCCACTTTCTGGTTCAGAGGTTTTGCCCCAAATTCTTGTCAAGTCTGAGACCAACGGGGGCAGGTGGGGGGAGATGAAGAATGAAATTATTATCCTGTAACCTTAACCTTAGTACTTGCTGCCACAAATATAGTAATCATCAGATTATTCACAGAGACAAGACCCACTTCACAATCATTCAGTCAAACAACTAGACACGTGTATTAAAAACACAAGAAATACCTGGACATAGGCCCTGCAAGAGCGCTCCCTTTTCTGAAGCTGAGTCCATAAAGACAGCAGATTAAAGACGGAATAGAAAAAACAAGTTAGTGACAGAACAAAAGAAAAAAATTGAAGAAAATGCCTATGAAAAAAACCTCATTTCTCTCTTATATAGCTCCTGAAAACCAATCAAACCAGAGGAAGCATGCGAGTTAGGCAGCAGTGGAAGGCTGGAAGGACTGGCTCCAAAAATATGGATTAGTCCTTTTTCGGTGAAGTAAAGCACAGACTGGCAACTTTGCAAGAGCAGCTGTTAGATGGTAGGAGACACTGAAGTCAAGTGGAGATGCTCGAGAGATGATGTTTTCCTTGGAGCTTGGAGATCACACATGATATTTCCATGTCAAACAAGGCTGGAAAGGATGGGGCTGATGGTTATTTACGTAAGAGGAGCATGGGCTCTGCAGTCAGATGGTGCTGATGGCACAGTGAGGTATAACCAAGCTTTGGATGAGCAGAACCAATTCCAGGGAGCAAGATGTATGCAGGACGGCATCCTGATCCGTGGTGGACCTGTACAGAACCATCCTGATACACCTGCTCAGTTCTCTGGCCCAAGCCAAAACCTAGAGTGCTCCAGCTTCTCTGCTGTGAGTTTGCTTGAAGGCAGCTCAGCCCAGTGTGATCACACCTTACACTGAATGAGGGAGCGCTGCCCAGGGCTTCTGAGGGCGTAAAGGGCACTGAAGAGGACGTAACAATGAAATGGGCATCCGCCGTAATATTCCCAGTTGAGGCCATTTCCTCCCCTTTGGATTAAACTGCTTCTCCAATAGGGCATTTTCCAGTCCACTCATACCAAGTTGTGCTTTCCTTTGTAATTCCTGAGCCTATATATATTCATAAATATATATATTCAGCTTTATATGCTGAATAGCTTTTCCAAAAAAAATCTCATCTATTCCATGGAATCCACCTTTAGGACTGTACTTTGCTATGCGCTTGCATGCCTCCCGCCTCCTTTCGTGACGCTTCAGTGTGTCCCCAAAATTCAAACAGGCATTTCTTTACCTCCCTGGGACTCACTCCGTGGCCAGTCTGCAGCAGCGAGCTAGAACTGGTGAGCTCCGCACCGGTTCCACTAAATCAGGCTGCTGAGAGCCGCTGGCTCGCCTGCCTTTCTTCCTGCTGATGTGCCTGGGTTGGAAATCGCACATCAAGAGAGATTTGGGGGAACTCAGGCTCTCAGCTCACAGCAGTGCAATCCCATTAGCACAGCTCAGAGCCAAATTTTTCCCCCAGAGTTTTTGAGGCTCTGAAATAAACAAAATACACCCAGGTATCATGCAATGCCTAATTTCCATTTCTAATTCACCAATTTGTAACAGTAGAAATCTTCCTCTGGGTAAACTTGGCCAGTATGAAGACTTTGCAGAAACAAATGGAGATCAAAGGAAGCCTTGCTGAAAATTACAGAGCTATCCACTCGGGGGTCTTACCAGTCTGCAATAGAACAATTATTACCTTAATTAAGCCTGATCCAGTGGAAAGCATAAAGCTTTTAGTGACAGGAAAGTGGCTTCTGAAAGATGATGGCTGTTAAAAATTCTGATTGTGCCGGTTTATTTCAATCCATTGTACATCAGCTTGTAAAAAACTCAGTACAAAAACGGCACAGGTAATTACTTGCAGATCCCCTTAAAGTTTCCTTTAGTGATTAAAAAGAATATTTAATGGCTAGTGCTTACTTTATTTCTTCTTTCTGACTAAACAGCACTGAAAAAAAAACTCCTTGCAAATGACTTTTTTTCCCCCCCTTTTTTTTTTTTTCTGAAATACTCTTGATCAGCGAAGGGGAAAATGGAGCAGTAACCGCTGCCTTTTGTTTGCCCAATACTACTTCCAAAGTTGAATTCATGCATTCTCAAATGAACACAGAGCAGTTGCTCTTCTAAAGAATTAAGTGGGGAATGAGAGCAAGTAAATTACCAAGCCTGTCATCTGGATCACTGACTCGCATCGCTGTTTTGCAGGACTCCACACGGTCCAGAATTTTAATGCGGAGTGCAATTGATTTGTATGAGCTGCTTGTGCAAAGCTGATAACAGGGCTGGGGGGGAACGTGGTGGTGGGGGTTGAAACTTCAAAGGGGATCCCAGGAGTGACAGCCCAGCCGAGGAGCTCTGCCTTGCCCGGTCTTCCCCTCCCCCTTGGGAACTGGGACCTGCCTGCACGGACCCTGTGACACAACCCCGTTTCACGTAATCAAAACACGTATCGGGAGGTGGGATATAAAAAGATGAAAAATATGTGCTTGCAAAGCTGAAGTGACAAAATGTTGGGTGTGGCTTGGCCGTATTCAAAAGAGCAAGCAGACTGCAACCATGAAACCCATTAGTATGTGACATTAATTGCTGGTTTTACCTGATATTGTCAGACATCACCATCATTTCAAACAAAGAACCATGGCATGATTATAACAAATAATGTTATGCTGATGTAACAGTTAATACAATTATTACCTAGGTTGTTATGATATAGCTGGAAGCAACACTAATTAAATGCATCAAGATAACCTAATTCACAGCACATGCAAAGGACATGAGATGCAGGACCTCAATTCCCATGGGGCTGTAATATTAAACAATCCAGAAGCTCTTTGTATTTATAACAGCCTAAGTCTACAATAATAACTTACAAGAAAAAAGGCAATTTGCTTCTATGAAAAGTATTTCTCTTAAGAAATCATGCAAGAAATTTCAGGCTTAGCTCTGATCATTTTCTCCCTGTATAACCTCGGGACCAAGTTCTATTCTCACTTAGATGGATGCCAGGGCTGTCAGAGCCAGCTATGCAGCTGAGAATGAAATTCTGTGCCTTATTTTAACAAGGTGGCCAATATGACCATGTGCCCGTAGCCACGGGGTTCAGCCGTGGTTTGTTCTGATGACCAGGCCCAGAGAATTAACCATCTGAATCCTAGATAAATCCTATCCTATGTGTTTACATGAGGCCGAGTGATGAAGAGGGCCTTGGACCGAGAAAACTCTCAACTTAAAATTTATTCTTACAGACTTCACAGCCCGTATTTCCTCCCACAACTGGCAACTTCTAGCAGCTTTAGTATGTAGCAATTCCACTTAATTCTGGAAGTGACAAAAGGATTAATAATTCTTCTCAAACAGAGGACACAGAAACCACACCATCACCATTCAGTAAGGTGCTTCTGGCTGAAGTCATGGATCATCACTAAAAAGGTCCTCTAACACTAAACCATCCTGAAGACCTTAAATGTAAATATGATGGTATCTTCTGTCTTTGGTAAATGTATCTCCAGTGTAAATAAATGTTTCTGTCTGCTTTTATTTGGTTATATTAATGCATAGAAGTGTTCATTTGACCTTCACACCAGCATCTTGTAATGTTAAAAGATGAAAAAAAACCAAAAATCTAGACTCTGTCTGTCTCTTGGGCCTTTAAATATTCAGATTTTCTGGATCATATTACATGGCATTTCACAGACAGATTCAGCACTAGAAAGGCTGGGCAAAATTCTGGTCTCATTCACGGTGGCACATGTCCAAATTAATTGCCGTGGCATCACTTGAGTTATCCTCACACTGAGCTATGAGACCTGAAACCACAACGAAGCACCTGGAGTTCATACGTCTACACATCTAAGGGTATACATTTCCCAGCACCAATCGTACACTTGGCATTTACAACTGTTTTCATTTCTCAGCAGAATAAAATACACTGTAAACGAAAAACTGCCAGGTACTCCTGTCTACTATGAAAGAATCACTACCCTAAAATGGCAGTCATTCAGAAACACATTTACAATAGCTCTCCAGGGAGAGCCAAACCCTTCTTCAGCCTCCTCTCCCGTCCCCAGACCCTTTGTTTTTACCTTATTTAAGCTGCGTGCAGCGCTGTCCTTCCCACCCGGAGTCAGGTTCCGGAGCTGCACGTCGAGCAGGTTCACCAGCTGGACCATTGCGGACACGGAGTACGTGATGTCACCCGCGTACAAGTGGTTTTTTGTGTGCTCCGCAAGCTCCCGGGCAATGTTGGCAGCCATCTCCCCCGACTTCATCTGCAATCAAGAGAGCAGAGGAAAAGGCTCTTACTATGATATGATGTTACTCCAGTCCCTTCCAGCCCTTTAGTGTTCAGTAAGGCATCTCCCTGCAAGAAGAAGAGGAGAGGAGAAGAAAAGAGAGAAGAAGAAGAAGAACAGAGAGAAGAAGAAGAAAAGAGAGAAGAAGAAGAAAAGAGAGAAGAAGAAGTTCCCAAGAAGGAAACTACAGACAAGAGTCTTCACGGACAGTGTTTGAGGATGGTTTAAAGGCAAGTGGGTTTTCCAGCTACAGTCACCATGTGGGCTTCAACACAACAATTTCTGACCTTCTCACAGGGCACAGCAGGAATTGAGGGGCAGCTGCTTCTTTGCACTGCAGCAGATGTAACCATAGAATCATAGAATCATCTAGGTTGGAAGGGACCTTCAAGATCATCTAGTCCAACCATCAACCTAACTGATTAAAAAAAAGAAAAAAACACCAAAAGAAAACCATACAAAAGTACCCCCCCCATCACTAAACCATGTCTCTAAGCACCATGTCAACCCATCTTTTGAACACCTCCAGGGATGGTGCCTCAACCCCTTCCCTGGGCAGCCCATTCCAAGGCATCATAACCCTTTCAGTGTAATAATTTTTCCTAATATCCAACCTGAACCTCCCCTGGTGCAACTTGAGGCCGTTTCCTCTTGTCCCATCGCCTGTTCCTTGGGAGCAGAGACCGACCCCCCCTGGCTACACCCTCCTTTCAGGGAGTTGGAGAGAGCGAGAAGGTCTCCCCTCAGCCTCCTTTTCTCCAGGTTGAACACCCCCAGCTCCCTCAGCCTCTCCTCATAAGGCTTACTCTCCAGAGGGTATTGCTTTCCATGAGCTTCAGTCAGCTTGTCCCATTGCCTTATCTATGCCACCTGGGGAAAAAACAAACCATGTAGATAGTCTCTCCTGTCAAAAAAGAGCAGTTTCTGATGCCAGAAGATTATTTGGTAGCAAAGAGATGATTTTTGTTACAAGTCCTGCACAAAAAAGTTCCTTGCAAAAGGAACAAAAATAGATGACATAACTCAGATGAGTAAGAGAAAAAAGTTCACAATTACCGTCATGTGGTTATCATGTGCTAATTTACCACTTAGCATTTGCACTTAGGAGATGTGCTCCTTACCACGCTAGCTACCTCTACATCTGTAGTAGTAGTTAGTTTACTCCCTGTAATGAGAGCAAACCTGAGAGTAAATTACAGAGTTTACCTCTGTAATGAGGCTGGTGATTCTCAGCACATAAAAGCATAATAACTCAGGAGCAAAAGCTTAAAGTTTGAAGCAGAGGCCTGCTGGAAGGGGAAACCAAGTAGGCTGTTTGGCTGTATCTTCTATTAAAAGACTTTTATTGTCTAGTTAAGTCAGAAAAGTCACGAATCACCTGCAGTGAAATTCACTGTGTAATTATTTGGGAAACTCTCTTTCCCCCTGGGGCTTTTCCTCCTTTCTTGCTCTGTTTTGCTTTCCCTACCTGGTGCCCTTTTCCTCTTCTCTGCCATGGAGATTGGGGGACAGGGCAGCTGGTCCCATCTCCTTCTTACGAGCAACCCACTACAAAAATGCTATTGCAGGTTGCTGGTCTTTTTTTCGTTATATACCACTCTGTGATCTGGAATATGGATCTATGGGGAATATGCCAGGGACAAGGAGAGATTACACAGGATGACATTTAAATGAAGGTCCCACTTCTCTGTTGGGCACCATGACCAACTCTGCTGAGTTCTTCATATGAAATTTCCAATTGTCTTATCTTCCAACAGTTGGAAATCAGATATTTCTATTGTTCCCTCAATGTCTGGTGCTAAGCGAGATTCTAGGGAAAGATTCCAGGCTGAGCTTCTACCTCTCTGTAAATCAATTAGCTGAGTTATAAATTAATAACTTCCATCAGTTTGACAGCAACAGCCCATCTGATTTAATGAAATCTAACTGAAGATGTTCATATGCGCAACTTCAGAGAATTAAAGCATATGATGATATAGATAAGATAAATAAAGGAGATAATACGTTGTTCTTCCCATTAGAGCAATGATAACATATATTCAAAACCTGAATTATTTCTTCTTTGTTACACACAAGGCGAATGCCATAGAAACCAGATCCTATTCTTAGAGCCGCCTGCTCTCCTGAGCAGCTGAAGAAATCCACACATCAGCACAGAGTCTGAATTTTGACCTCTTTTGTTGGCATCCAGAACTTTAAAGAATGACTGCATCAAATCCCTTTACATACAGAAATCAATTCCAACATTTTCCTGCCGTTCACTGCCAGAGCTTGGCATGTATCATGACACACAGTGTTTCTGTAAGCCTCGCAGAAACCTGTACGAATGCAAAATCTTTTTACGGATACGTTAGAAAAAACAACTTGCTACCCGATATTTGAAGAGTACATTTTCTCTTGGACCACGCACCTATCCAAACCGGCCTACTCAGAGCACACTGCTCAGCTGCTACAAAGGCAAACTCAAGAGTCCTCTTTTCCTGCAATAAGCCTCTGGTTATATCCGACTGCAGGCTGCCGCTCTTCCTACCTGTCTGCAAAAGCGGTGCAGGGCGGCTGCTAACAAATCTGTTTCCTTTTATCTTGGGCTATCCTAAAAGCTGCAAATCAAAGGAATTCTAGTGTGACCAAATTAACACCCCGAAAGAGGCAGCAATGGAAGAAATGCCTAAGAAAAGGCACATTAAAGCTCAAAATATGTGAGCTTCCCGGACATAGAAGTATTTAGCCAAACTCATTTCACAAAGCCAGGTTTCCTGAAGAAGCTGTGCCATGTCCTTGGGACACGGAGCTTTCTATTCTGCTCCAAAAACAGGCCTCCTCTCTTTGAGAGGCTTGAAGCTGAGCGTGGCAGTGGCTCTCCTCCCGGGAAGCACCCACAACCCAAAGCCGTGGGGAAGAAAAGGCATTTTCAAGCAAGTCACACCCCGCGCCAAGGACGGTATTGATGAAAGCTAGAGGTAAAACAAACAGGCTGAGATGGAAGGTATGACCTCATGATCAGGATGATACAGCGCATCCAAAGCTGACCTTTTTGCTTCCTTTTACTGCTCGACTCTAGAAATAACCCAGGTAGCAGTGCATAATTCAATCGCCCTGGCAAGTTTATTCCCCGGCTCTGTTACAAGGGCACGGTAGGCACCAACAATAAAGTTAAAGTAAATGTCAGAAGGCCAATGAATTGCTGAAGCAGACATTTGTTCTGATCTTCCATCAAGCACAATAACTCTAATGGAAGCTAATAGAGGGTTGTAAAACCTAATACCATGATGCAAGCAGGCAAACACCCAATGTGCAGTCTGAGCAGACCAGAAGAAAGAAAAGAAGCAAGTAATAGTCCTTACTTCACCACAGGGACATGAGAACAAGCACAGCGTTCCCATACCATCTTCTCTGGTTTGGCTGAAATCCCTCTAGGGGACCTACCACGCTTCTTCCTGAGCAGCTTGGATCCAGCAGGTGACAGAAGAGGGGATTTTGGGGAGACAAAGCATATTAGGATTGAAGACACACTGAGCAGGTATGAACCAAGGCTGCCAAAGAAAGGTTTCTACCCATTCGGTAAGCTGTGATGCAGCTGTGGATGCTGTGGGACGGGTGGCCAAGGAAGACCCAAGCGTTGGTCATGCTGGAAAGCTGAGCTGCAGGGTACAACTACTCACTCCCTGTCCTCACGGCATGGCTGGCTTACCGTTCACAGAATGACATGGAGTTGGAAGGGACCTCTGGAGATCATCTAGTCCAACCCCCTGCCAAAGCAGGTCCACACACAGCAGGTTGCACAGGAACGTGTCCGGAGGGGGTTTGGAATGTCTCCAGAGAAGGAGACTCCACCACCTCCCTGGGCAGCCTCTTCCAGGGCTCTGCCACCCTCACAGGAAATAAATTACTCCTCATGTTGAGGTGGAACTTCTTATATTCAAATTTGTGCCCATTTCCTCTTGTCCTGTCCCTGGGCACCACTGAAAAAAGACCGGTCCCATCCTCTTGACACCCTCCCTTGAAGTATTTCTAAGCGTTGATCAGATCCCCCCTCAGCCTTCTCTTCTCCAGACTGAAAAGCCCCAAGTCCCTCAGCCTCTCCTCATAAGGGAGATGCTCCAGGCCCCTCATCATCTTTGTAGCCCTCTGCTGTCCCCTCTCCAGCAGTTCCCTGTCCTTCTCTCCAGTAGGTCACCATGGACAAGGAAGCATTACTACAAGACACTTAGAATGGACATGCTATTTCCCAGCTCCTTATCTGTTAAACAGTGCACTCAGGGTTGATGTTACTGCCAGAACTGCCCTTGACTTTGAGGAGTCAGCTTCTGGATCAGCACTGTGAGGTCACACATCCATCTCACCAGCTTAAGCTCATGTGCATTTCTCTCTCTCCAGGGAAGCAGACAGCCCCTAGCAGCACAAATGCTGGGACAGCAGTGAGAACAGGAGCTGGCTTGGCTTAGAGGAGGAAGGCTGCTTCTTCAGTTTGAGAGAGGTGCTGGAGAAAAACTGCAAGCTTGGTGCAGGGAAGTGTCCTGCCCACGGCAGGGATGTGAGAGACCAGTGCCTGATTTATAGATAAATCAGTCTAAGTGCAGTGATGATTTCCAAGTCTCTTTCTTGGGCAGGGAAATCAAGTGGCTATTGGTTATTTCATGAGTAATTTAAAACTGTGTTTGCTGTACAGATCCTACTGAATGCAAACACCAACACAAGCCCCTAGGCAAGCCTGGCCCTCAAAAGTCACTCCTGGAAAGTCTTGACGTTTTGTAGCAGCTCTCCATAGAGGTTGGGCCACATATCCCAAGATCCCAGTGGATTCCCTCCCACACAGACATCAAAAGTTTAGATCCAGAGTCATTTAGCAGATCCCCCTAGTCTTTCCACTGACTGGTGGAAGGTTCCCAAAGCCAAACATTAACTAAATTCCTCCAGAAAAATAAAAACAATATAAAAAAAAATAAAAAGAGTCCCAGTTGTGACCTGCTGGGCATTTCTGAAAACCTGGCTCTTCAATTTTAGCCTGCTTTGAAAGTGCGCAACAAATTAAATGGGGCTCATTTGTTATGCAAATGATAGCTGGGGTTTCAAATAAAACAGGTCTAACCTTGATGGAGATTTCATGAGTGCACACTATTATTTCCCTCTGCTAATGGCTAACGGACTAGCCATCCTCACCCAGCAGCAAGAGGTCTCCCAGCTGCCTGGCTGAATTATGGCCAGAGTAAGTAATATTAACCCCTCCAGGATAAGCACACGGGTCATAAAACAAGAGTTGCACAGCTGCTAATGCCAGCAAAGGCAGTCTTTATTAATCAGCTAGCTGAGCGTATGGCAGGAGAGCTGCCCACTCTCCCACGCGGGACAAAAGGACCACGGGCTTTGCAATGGCTGTGCCATGTCACAGCGGCCCCACCTTCACTGATGTCTCCCCTTGTCTTTGGGGAGGAACAGGTACAAACACAGATGAAGTGAAATAGGGATGATCGGGGGGCTGTACCGCTCACGGTTCACGGGTTGTTGAGCCTCATTTGAGACAGGGGACAGGGAGGGGAAAGCCAAAGGGTCTCGTCTGTAGGCTCACCCCATCCCCTTCACCACAAGCACTGGCTCTCCAGGAGTGCAGGGCTGCCACCGCGCAGGAGCACAGCCAGCCCACAACGCTGGGACTTGCTCACTCTGGCCAAAGGAGAGGATAAATCCCCACAAATTGCTATAAGGACTCAGCCCACAGACTCTGTGGCGTAAACACACATCTGGTCTCTGTTTGCAATGAAGTCAGCTGAAAGCACCACTGTGCATTAACAACAGAAACGTTCAACATATTGCTACCAAATAAGCTCTGCTTGTCTTGAACTTCTATTGTCACGTTAATGCACTTTTAACACTGATAAATGATGAAGTGCTACAAAACATTCGTCAAGGGACTTCAGAGTCAAAATGAGAGACACGCATTGCTGTGGCATTGTTTTCTATTTCAACAGTTCTTTTACGATTTGGGCAGAAGTTTAAAACAAAAAGTCAGAAGCGCAATGCAAATATTTCATATTGAGCCTCCTTTCTTTGGTAAAGATTTCTCAACTACACGGTTTATCCTGTGCTTGCGTGGCATGAGAAAATCCTTGGGGATGCATGAAAGGGAAAGTTTCCTTTTGCAGTAAGTCAGTATTTTCAATATGTCCATCCTCCCTCTTCCTCCTTTTCTTGCCACAAACAAGAACTGTAATTCACCCTAATTTAATTCCACTCCCCAGACCCTCTTCTTGGCCTTCCCCTCACCCTCTTTGCCTTAATTTCCATCAGATTTTTACAGTCTTGCTTACTCCTTGCAATTCCTGGCTATTATGTGTGGCTTATGCTTTATGTATGACTGTCGGTCACTTTGGGTTCCCTGTTGTGAAAAGAGCCAGGGAGCTCAGGAAGATCAGTGTGTAGACTTGGTGTGGTCAACACGTGGGACGGGCTTTACCTTCTGAGTGATGTGGTTGATCCAGGGAGAAGAGCAGTTGCTGAGATCAGGTCCTTGGGGCTCCCAGATCCCATCTGGTGCAAGACATCGGAAAGTTGCAACACCTGGAAGAGGAAAGCCGCTGTATTCAGTGTTATTGTTTGCATTTTGCTCCCGGGACACAGTTTTCATTTCACAATGATGGACACCTCATGCAAAGCCTGGGAGCTTATTAGCGCTCAGGACTTTGATGGGACACTTCTGAGTCACCTCAGTCTCCTAGTCTCCCATCATCTTGGTGCTTCAGGGCCTCAAGACAAAAGACCCATGAGGAAGTGCAGGGATATTATCTCCGTTTGGCCAGATGGAGACTATGGACAGAGTGCTTTGCTTTAGCAGGAAAGCTGCCAGGGATTAAGAAATAGAAGGTGGATCTCAAACCCTAAGGCAGCACCTCGAGTTCTCTGCCCCACCACTGGTGCCCCAGGATCAGACCCTGTGCCTCGACTTCCTTGCTGCTTTACAAAGATTTTACTGCTCGGAAGCATCATTAAACCATTGGGGTGGAGAAACACAGAGGTTTAAATGCTACAAATGCCAAGATGTAAAGCTGGGCTTTACTGTTCACCCCCAACCATCCAAAGGGACTTTAGAGGAGACTTTTGTTTGGCAAGGGCCACCCAGATCCCTCCTGGTAAAGACAGTAAAGCGCCTCAGGCCCTTCCAGACAAAGAGAAATGCATCCGAAATGGTGCAGTTAAAGATCTTTAAAAAGCAAGAAAGCTGGTACACTAGATTAAAGACATCCCATAAAGTGCTCTGCCCTGCAGAGTTGAACTTTTCAGCAGAGGAGTGAATTACAGGCTAGGTCTGGTGGTAGTGCTGATTAAAACCAGTGAGAGTTTGCTCATGCCTTCAAAGGGAGTTGGAAGAGGCCCACTGCTAATATACCACAGCTTTTAACAAGTCACATGAATCACTGAAATTAGAGATGGGAAAGGCTTATTGCCATCCCCTATCAACAAGTTGTTTTTTTTCTTTTTTTCCTTAGCTATTTTCATCCAGTCTTTTGCTCTTGTGCTTAGAAAAGGCCTCCCTGAATCCAGCCTTCATTTTCCTTTTTTATCTTTTCTTTCCTTTTTCACAGCTTCCCTTCAGTCTATCCTTTCCCCTCTCTCTGAGCACCACATGATACTTTTTGCATTAATTTTACCAAGTGGGGCTGTGAAAGACAGCAAAAGCCTTCTTTACCTATTCTCACCACTGACATCTTTCCATGTCCCTCATATTTAACAAATATTTTATCTGTCTGACCTCACCAAACTCAAGAGGGAGTCAGTATTCATATACACAGGTGTGAATGGCTCTCCAGGGCAGTGGAGCAGAGGATTAACAGTCTCCTGTGCAAGCCAGATCCCTCCAGCCCTTACTTCAGGAAATTTCCCCCACCTTCTGATTTCTTCTCGGCAAGTGGGTTCTTGGGACTGGGCACCAAGACTAGCTTGAGTAATAAATACTTTGGGAAAACTGCATTTGTTAAAATACAGAAAACTGAACCATATGCCAAAACTCATTCTTCACTCGACTGTGTTTTAATTAGGACAGAAAATTTCCAAAAGCAACCTTTTGGAAGAAAATAACTGGGAGGAAGAGTGGAAAAAAAAGGAGCAAAATCCAATAAACAATAAAACATTTTGAAGGATTTGGCTTTGTTTCCCCCCCCGCTTTCCCTGCTGATCACACTGGATGCTGGCTGCAATTTGAAAATTCACTCATGCTGGTTCAGGAGTTTGATCTGGGAATACCTGTGGCCCGAAATGCTGGCCATGGGCTTTGAAATGCAAAGACTGCAGCACAGAGCTTCAAAATGCAAGTTTTGTTTATTTCCTTCTGCCTCCCCCTCAACAAAGCAAAGCATCAGCCATCAACAGACCAGTGCTGATGGCAAAAGCAGAGGCTCTTAGAGCGCACCAAGCTGAAGTCCACAAGGTTGCTAGCTTGTTCTCTTCTTCAGACAGAGCTTGGGATGCCAAAGGTCCTGCACAATGTTCTCACAATATTGAGGCTTCAGCCCAGGCCACCTGCTTGCCATAACTCACCAAGACAATATAGACAGAATCACAGAATCACATGGGGTTGGAAGGGACCTCTGGAGATCATCTAGTCCAACCCCCTGCCAAAGCAGGGCCACCCAGAGCAGGTTGCACAGGAACGTGTCCGGGGGGGGTTTGGAATGTCTCCAGAGAAGGAGACTCCACCACCTCCCTGGGCAGCCTCTGCCAGGGCTCTGCCACCCTCAAAGTCAAGAAGTTCCTCCTCATGTTGAGGTGGAACTTCTTATACTCAAGTTTGTGCCCGTTTCCTCTTGTCCTGTCCCTGGGCACCACTGAAAAAAGACCGGCCCCGTCCTCCTGACACCCTCCCTTTAAGTATTTCTAAGCATTGATCAGATCCCCCCCTCAGCCTTCTCTTCTCCAGACTAAAAAGACCCAAGTCCCTCAGACTTTCCTCATAAGAGAGATGCTCCAGGCCCCTCATCATCTTTGTAGCCCTCTGCTGTCCCCTCTCCAGCCGTTCCCTGTCCTTCTGGAACTGGGGAGCCCAGAACTGGACCCAGTGCTCCAGATGGGGCCTCCCCAGGGCAGAGCAGAGGGGCAGGATGACCTCCCTCCACCTGCTGGTCACACTCTTCCTGATGCATCCCAGGAGCTGACAGAAGGCATTGGTGTGATTCACTGATGAAACCACGTTTCACAGGGGCCCATGGGCAACCTGGTTGCTCATTCACAACATCCCAACGGCAAATGGAGACGGCTCGCTGTGTCCTCCTGCCCCTTGACTCACCTATGGAGCCCGTGGGACATGGCTGCTTCGCCACCTGGCCCTGCCGAGTCCGAGACCACATAATATCGCGGGCTTCCATGGGGTCACAGCTCTCCGCGCCGGCTGGTGGCAGCTGGGAGGAGGCAGGTGGGAGGTGCGTGGTCATTTCATCAGGGATGTCAGCCATGGGCGATGGCGTGCTGGTGCTCCTGTTCCTCCTGCCTGAAGCCGAGGTGGTGGTAGGGCGGCCAGTGCTGCTGGTGGCCACCCGTGCCGTGGTGCTGGCGGTGGTGCTCCCCGGGCCCAAAGCTCCTGATGTTGATACTCCTGAAACAAAGGCAGAGCTGATTAAAGAGAAGAAGGAAAAAAGGGACTCAATCCTTGGTCCTGAGGATGTCCTCTCTGCTGACCACGGTGGCCTGCAGGGTGTAGCTGGAGCTACAGCTAAGGCAAGGTTTGCTGCACAGACACCTTCCAGGGAGATGCTGGAGCACACAGAGAGAGAAGCACACAAGGGGGTAATGACTGCTGGAGCACAACTGATTTTCCAAAAGCACTAGCATCTGATGAAAATAAAGCAGCATTTTATGCCCTCACCATTTTTCTTCCTGGCATTTTAATGCAAAAAATCTTATTTTCCATCTTTTAGGGAACACCCAGCACAGAAGTGCTTTCAATTTTTTAGTGTTGCTGAAGACCCAGCTGGTTTGGACAGCAAAACATTTTCCATGGTGTAATAAAAAAAAAAAAAACCAACAACCCACACCACATCACAAATCCATCCTCAAACCAGCAGCGCATGGAGGGGCAATCGCAAGGCTGCTCTTCAGAAAAGCCCTTCTTTTCTCTCAGGTTCATGCCTTCTTGCTTCATCCCAAAGCCATTCTTGCCCCTGAGCTGCAACCCACACGGCGTCTGCAAAGACCCACATCAGCCCAGCCAAATCCTTGAGACTTTAATGCTCAACAGGCTATTTCATTTAAAACCTGTGAGGAGCAGTTGAGTGGCAAGAGGTGGGGAACCTGCTTTAGAAATGCATTAGCCTACCCCACGCCCTGCAAGAGCTAAGCACTGCGTGTGGTGAACATGGAGTGATGCCCACCTTATAATGACATCATTTCGTCTTCTCCTATTTAGACCAAAGTCCTCGCACAGATTGGAGCTTCACGTGGATTTCTTTATGGCTTGACCTGAAATCTCAGGTGGGAGAACGGGGACAGGCTGCCTCCAACTGCTCTCCAGTCGCCCCTGCCAGATGTGTACAGCTTGTCAACTCCCGTCTTCTTTGCCTCTCCCAAAGAAGAGCACCCTACTGCTTCCCTCAACATAACACTTTTACTGCAATTCAATGCCAGATATTCACATTTGCCCCCTCAGTCCCTGCCTGGAGAAACACTGGGGCTGTCTGGGAAAGGCAGGTAAGGAGGCTGTTATGAATGGGCTTGTTCGATCCTTGTCTGCTACCATTCTCTCTTTAAGTCCCATGCCACAACATCTCCCTACCATCCTACCTCTCCCAGCATCTCAAAATCCTTCAGAATCATGGTCGCTCCACGTCCAGCAACACGAATTGGAGTTTCTACATTAAACACAGGCACGTGTGAACTCCAGCCTAGCCAGAAATTATAATTAAATGTGAGAATCACCTTGTCACCCCAAGAAGGAGCCTCTTAACCATCCCACTCTTGAGCAGGCTCAGTCCGCAAGCTCCTAAGGGCAGAGACTGTCCTCTCTTCTAGGTCCAGTGAAGCAGACCATACTCACTATTTGTGCAATATGAGTTATCAATGTATAATGATATTGCCATCACTGGAGTTCATTCAAGTCAACCTATTTTAAGCCTGCCTTTAGTGCAAAATAGGAGTTTTTTACATACTGAAAAGGTTTTTTTTTTGCTATTCAAGTAATTTAAGCCCATGGTGCTGTGAGCAATTCTTCTGCCCCAGAGAAATAAATAACATGGCAGTTGAAGCACACACTTATTCTGGTTTTAGGTAATTTTACTGCAGGCCTGAGACATCCTCTCCTCAACCTTTAAAACTCAACAGCAGCACAAACATAATTTTCTGAGGGATCAGTATTTTTCAAGAAAATGTTCAGTTTAAAAATCCCAGCTCTACCATTTCTCTACCAAATCTTTTTCCCCCCATCTCCAAAAGGGTGAGCGATAGTGCAACACGGACTAAACCACCTGAGCACCAGGGCACTGACCTCAAATTAGCTCTCCCGAGCTCAATGATCAAATTTTCCAGCCCTCTCATGTCACCTCCCTTCCACTATGAGGCCTGAGTTTGAATGAACTCAAAAAAAAAAAAAAATACAATGCAAAATTCTTCAGACATTGATAGATTTCTTCTAGTTTCTGGTCAAAGCTGTGCTAAATCACCAAGCAATGATTTCCATCTGATGCTACAGGAAGCATTAAAGTTGTAGAGAACTTTGGCAAATATTATCTTATTATAAAATACTGTGTTTTTACTACAGCAGGTCTTCCCATAAGTGCTTATTTTATTTCTTCATAATAATGATTAGCCTGGTAGATAACAACCTGCAGAAAATTTCCCATTTACTTATGGAATAACAAGTTATTTTATATTTGCAAAATGACCTATGTTGTGCACTACAGGTGCAGAGGTATCAAGTAGATACAGCAGATGCAGTTTCAAAGCCAAAACCAGCAAACCCCCTTAAAATCATTCTTACGGTAATTTGGGAGCAGATACAAACATACACTGAGCACCCGGGAGATCCCCTTGATCCACACACAGGGATGCTGCATTTTTCAGCACAGTTTTCATTGACAATCATTTAATATCTCATGGCGTGTTGGTTTGGGAATGGCTCTGGCAAGTTTACTGTAGCAACTAGGCACAAGGGATTTAATGGTATTTTCTTTTATGATATTTTATTAATTTATTTAATACCATTTTATTAATTGTATTAATTTCTTTAATACTATATTAAATGGTATTTTCCTGGGATGCATCAGGAAGAGTGTGAGCAGCAGGTGGAGGGAGGTCATCCTCCCCCTCTGCTCTGCCCTGGGGAGGCCCCATCTGGAGCACTGGGTCCAGCTCTGGGCTCCCCAGTTCCAGAAGGACAGGGAACTGCTGGAGAGGGGACAGCAGAGGGCTACAAAGATGATGAGGGGCCTGGAGTATCTCTCTTACGAGGAGAGGCTGAGGGACTTGGGTCTTTTTAATCTGGAGAAGAGAAGGCTGAGGGGGGATCTGATCAATGCTTAGAAATACTTGAAGGGAGGGTGTCAAGAGGACAGGGCCGGTCTTTTTTCAGTGGTGCCCAGGGACAGGACAAGGGGAAATGGGCACAAACTTGAATATAAGAAGTTCCACCTAAACATGAGGAGGAACTTCTTGACTTTGAGGGTGGCAGAGCCCTGGAAGAGGCTGCCCAGGGAGGTGGTGGAGTCTCCTTCTCTGGAGACATTCCAAACCCGCCTGGACATGTTCCTGTGCAACCTGCTCTGGGTGGCTTTGCTTTGGCAGGGGGATTGGACTAGATGATCTCCAGAGGTCCCTTCCAGCCCCATGTAATTTTGTGATTCCGTGATTCTTTTAGCCTTAAAAATTAGTTGTGTTTTCTTTCATAAACTCCTTGGCAATAGTGTCAAATTCTCTTTGGGGGCTTCTTCTTCCAACTTTTTTCTTGTTTAACTGGCCTTTATTGCTGCTTTTAAAAATAAACACCTCCACCATTTACATAGGACAAATTATAAGAAGACCTAAAAGAGCTGCCTCGCAGTGGCCTAGGAGGGTGAGATGGATGGGATTCCACTGAACTCAGTTCAAAGGTCTGATTTTTCCACGAGTCAATTTGGTAATGAGCTTCACTGAACATGATCACCACACTGACACTACCCCATTTCACCCACCCCGGGCAGTACCACTTGCCGATTTTGCTCACCCAACTGTGTGCTTTAAAACAAAGTTAATTGGTAAGAAGGGAAAGAACAAGAGATCAGGGTCATTTACATATAAATGATTCTCAAATCCAAGCAAAGCCACGAAGAGACTGTAACCTGTGCAAAATTACCTAAATCCTACGGCACAGAACAGAGATCAAGCCTCCAGATTAGCTCAGACTGCCAATAAACTGTGAATTTTTAACTCAGGGAAAAGCAGCATTGCAGCATTGCTTTACCAGAAGGATTCTTCAGATAATACTTCATAATACCATCTTTGCTTACAGACAAGCAAAAACCATTCAAAATCATCAACACTATTACAACTAGAAATGTATGATCTTGAGTATTTTACTTTTCCTACTTGTTTTTACCCCGGGTTGCCATATCAAGAGTTTAAAGCCAGCTTTTTGGGTAAGACTCAGTTTTTACTCCTGGGCTTCAAATCCAAGACTTCGATCCCACAAAGCACAGTGCCGGGACAGGTGTTTTCACAGGGCTCCCAATAAAGCAAACTGTGGCTGTGGAAACACCTCTCCCCCAGAAAACTTCACTTTTTTCTTCCCGGCTTTACCTAGAGAGCTGGCACTAACAGCAGGAGACTAAGGTCTGCCATTGTTTGCAATAGAGCCGCAACTATATAAAAAATCCCAAAACATTTCCAGTGTCCACAGGGGAGTAATTGCAACTCCCAGAGGAGCCTCTCTACTCCGGGCACATTGACTAGCAAAAAAAAGAAATTGTTAGGGTTTTTTTCTGTCTTTCTTTTATTTCCCAACTTTTACAGCGAGCTCGGGCCTCTGGAGGAGGAATTTTGCTTGACTGAAGGAAAATCATAGGAAGGATTTGCTCATGGGGAAAAATCTTAAATAAATAAGGGTCTGTCTTCTTCCTGCCCCACCTTTTCCTTCTTTTCCCCTCTCCTGGCCTAGCAGGACACCTGCACCACTAGCCCAAGACCAGGGCTTTGCACCTGCCACACATGCCACCTTACCGTCTGCTCTGCTCACCTCCTCCTGGTGCTCCCAGACACAAGAGACCGCTTTTCCAGATGACTAGTGTTTTCCTGTCACAGAAGCCTCTTTGATTCCAAGGCAGGCTATCTACGGTCACTACCAGGCTACCTTGTCTCATTTTTTTTTTCTTCTGGCACCGAAGTATCCAGCCTATGACCCGGTGTACTCAATAACTGAAAATACTTTCAGAAGGATGTCATGTCCCATGAATGAAGATAACTGGGTGCCCCTCGAGCAGAAATTGCAGACAAGATTTCCCGGGTGAGGTTTGCTGGCTCTTGCTAGGTTACAGATGACAGAAGACATCCATCAAGCTCTCTCTCCGGGGGTTGCAATCCAGAGGTTTAGCCTGACGGCTATGGGCTACAAGCCAGCCTTCACTCCCGGAAGGAGAGGCCACACTCCAAGTTGTGTGTGCAAGGTCCAAACAAACCACAATGACTTCACTCTCTGTTGAGTTTTGCATTCCCAAGCCTGATGCTGAAGCAGATGCACCAGCAGCCAAGAGCCCCTACCTGCTCCCTGCATGGCAGCTGGTGCAACACTCAAGTGAGGTACAACTCATCCAAGGGGTTCAACATCTTTGAGAGGGTACAGCAACCCCAGAGCCCTCTTGAGCACGCCTGGGGTGCGTTCACAATTATTTACACACGTTGTTGCCGCCTTAAGACAAATGGAGCATAGCTGGGTTCTGAAAGGCTGCGAGAAACACAAAACCTGAAGGTCCCTCCCCCTCTCCCTCCCTCTCTGCTAGTTTTGCCCTTTTCATGTTTGTAACCACATTCTGTGCCTACAGCATCCCCTTTTATCATTTCTTCTTCTACTGAAAGGTGGTGCGGGTTGTATTTACATAGCAAATGAGAAGGTTTAGGCACATCCTGAAAGAAGCAGCACAAAAACCCCCAAACCTAAGACAATTGGATGATTATATCACAGCTGTTTCTCTCTTCCCTGTAACATAAATGCTTCTCATGGGAATTAGTTTTCTTCAGGCATTTTCAAAAGCATTTCAGAACGTTTCTTCTGAAATGCTTTCAAAAAGAATTATTATTTGAAAATAAATATATTACCATTTTCTTTTGCCTTTTTTTTTGTTGTTGTTGTTGTTTGGCTTTTCACCAAACTCCCTGTAAGGTGACAGAAAAGGATGACTGAAGTCAAGGAGCACCTAGGCTGAGCCTTGCACACCCAGTACCATCTCTGAGAGCTGCATAAGCAGGTATCCATCAACCCAGTCATTAACGCAACGCTTGATTGCAACGTTATGCCGAGCCCACACTGCAAAAGGTATCACCCTGCAAAACCATCTCCTGTTGGATGTCTGCAGGAAGACCAAAGGCTACATGCCAGTGACTCCCAGGAGCTGGAGAATCACCAAGGTGAGACTAGACCCTAAATTATGTTCAGCTCCTTCCATGTGTTTGAGAGAAACTATGATTTATTTTGACTGCAGGTGGAGGCCAAGCAGGACTCACATCAAATACCTGAACAGCTTTCCCCTGTGCTCACTCATGCCGTTACTTGGGGAAGCTGAGCCAGAATTGTGTGTGAACATAAAAGTTCACACACTGCTTTCGGAGGGGTTGGGATGGTGTTTTTTTGTTGTTGGAGCTTTATGGAGTGAGACTGACAAAAGGCTTGCAAAAACCATCAGTGGGAAGCGAATGTTAAATATGTGATGGCCCCCCAGTGTCCAACACAACCCGTTGTCTTCAACAACACAACTGCATGTAGTCCTGCACCCCGAAAAAGTCATATGAAGTATCATACATAGGTGCGTAGTTCTTCTTCCTCCCTCTTACCTAACATCTGAAATAGCAGAGGAGGAGGACGCTGCATCTGAGAGAAGAAAGGTCCATTCCCTTGTGGACTACTGCCAAATGGAAAAACCCTTTCTGAATGTTTTTTTTTTCCTGCTTCTTCCAGTTGGGGATCAGTTTTCATGCCTGAGGCTACTCTGCCCACATGCACCTATTCTGCTGGGCCTGGGCAGATGCTGCGATGGATATGGGCCAGATGTTGAGTTCCCTGTAGCAGGGGGACACCTAGAGCTGTGGTCCCAGACAAGGTGCAAACTCAGCTGTTTCAATGCACTTCAAGCTGGAATCACTTAACACGCTGGGTTTTTTTCCTCTGAATCTCCACTTGAGCATTTAACATTAAACGACAAAGAATGAGAACTGAAGTGAGCAAAAATCACAGCAACAGGCTCAAGTCCAACCAGTCTGCCCCAGCTCTTCCCTGCTCACTGCACCACAACTCTCAGCAAAACAATTAACACATTCGAAGCAGTCACCACATGGGACCAATTCCCAATGTGCAAAAAATATGTCTACCCAAGCCCTTTTGAATCGAAACTTAACATTTCTGACAATTATCAACTGGTCATTACATACGCCGCATTGCTACAGAAAGGTCATTTTGTCAAAAACATTCTAGCTATTATTGCAAACTTCCAGGATTTGCCCAAAAAAAGGAACCCAAACAGCAGTCTGGCCGGTTTTTGGTGAAATACCAAATTTTATGCTTTTGTGGGACTTTTTGTGTGTGTGTGTGAGTGCTTAATACTTTTTCTGGCTCCCCAAAGGTCTTTGTGTCAGAATCCCAACTGAGTTGCATATGAATATTTTCTTCTTTTCCTCTCTGACCAATTCTTCTCCAAGAAATTAATGGGTCCCACTTAAAATACGTAACTTCAGAGACATCAGACAATGTTTTAACAGGGTTGCAGCACATTGGCATATCTAGCAATACGAGGAAATTAAATGATATAACACATGAGCATCAGCTCTTGCCTTCACCATGGTCCTCTCCTATTGGGAGACAGTTCCTAAAGTCTTAGCTTTGTTTTCCTACCCAGGATCTCTGCCAAAGCCACCTTCGTGAACCTCTTGTACCCTTCAGCACCCATCCAAAGAGGGCACTGATGCCATATTGCTCTTTCCAGACTTTGCAACTGATTCGGAACTTTCAGGCAGAAATTTAACTGGACCACCGTGTGGAAGACATAAAAATAGAGCATTTTTTTCAACATCATGCTGTAATGCTTTCAGAAATGCAGACAAACTATGCCCATATGAGGCTTGGTAAACAGGAAAAAATTAAAGAAAAGCTGATCTAATAGACGTAGATCAGGATTAATTATAAATAGACTAATCTAATAGCTTTGAGAGTTCAGTTCAAGAGCTATTTTTAGTATTTTGGGGCAATCTAGCTTCAGATCACTCTAGTTCTCAAAAATACTGTCAGATGTGGTTGCAGTTATTTTGAATTTCTGGATTTGAATGTAAAAAATCTGACTACTATTCTTTTTCAGTCCACATGTTATTTCACACGGGGCGGGGGGGTGGGGTGGAACATGCAATCTCTTTTTAAGGGCACACCAGCTGCATATTATTACTGAATGTACGGAGTGAACTCCTAACCTCTTAAACAATCTCTGTCCCCTGGCGTGATTCACATCCATCAGAGCCAGTGGTGCAGATCTTACGCACTGTCTTCCAACCCAAATCCTTCATACTCTATTAAAGAGAAGCCCGGTAGGAATTCCCCAGTATCCCATTGTTAGAGAAATCACTTTTGATTTCAATAACAGGTGCTGTCAGTCTTTCATTCAGACCACGTTAAAGCGCAAACACGTGAGCACTCAGCTTACAGCTTCAAGAGATTTACTGGAGACTGAGATGGCTGGGTTTGTATTTTATTTTTTTTTTCAACCTTTTAATTAAAACGTGTATGTTTTACCCATGCAAGCTGAAACACACCTTTTAGTTTCTATGCAGAACAAGCACATGCATAGCTTCTAAGAGGGAAAAACCATTTTTCAGCGAAGTTTGGCAACAAACGTTGCTTCATCTAATGCTTTTCCTGCCTTTTGCCTGCAGTTCTGCATCTTTAATGGAAGAAGTTGCACGCGCTCTGCAGAAGCAGCGGGAGACAGAGCCAGTCCTTCTCTAGCAGTTCCCCACCTGTGCATTCCCGATGAATGGAAGCAAGTGCAGGAGCCACAAAATGGCTATTCACGCCCTAGCATTTTCTGATTTATCCAATCAACACGATGAGTCCTTCCGAGAGCCAAAGACAGTCAGCTTATACCATTATCAGAAACATTTATTCAGTTGCAAGCTACAAACACAACTTTAATAAGAGAAAACTATCATCTTCAAATAGTCTCTGCTCATCTGCGTGTGTAATATCTCCAATCTAGATGTTAGTCAGCAAGATGGCCAATTGCATTCAGATAAATGCCTTGGACTCCTTTAAACATATCATAATCTGCCTGTGAAATGGCTGGATGGTTGCTTTCCAATTTGTGAAATGGTTCAAATGCTGTAAATAAAAAAGAAATTGGACAGCTTTCAAAAGGACAGATTAGACTTTTCAATCCTCAGTGAGTCGGTGCTTCCAAGCTATACTCCTGTGATCTCCGTATTAATATTTAAAACCTGATTGTGTTATGCTGTTATCTTGAGGAAGAGGGCATAGTACAACCAAACCCAAGGAGACAACAGGCTGGAACTAGAGGAGATGAGCTCCCTGGCCCTGCAGCACACGTGTGCCAGAGGCGTGGGGGAGAGGCGGGTGGGAAGCTGCCTGGCCCTGCTTCTTCTTGGCTGGTTTGCCAGATTAAAATCACAAAGGCTGGGTTTTGGCAGGTTATTTTTTTTTTGCATCTCCCCTTACACTGCGTATGCTATCCCTCCATCCCATCTGCTCTGAGGCTCAGGATTTGAGGTCCCTCCTGGTTTTGTGTACCTTCGCTGGGCTTCCAGGTCAGCCCCAATGCCCAGGGCTGTAAGTGCAAACACACCTTGTGGGTGGGCTGCTCAGCTGAAATCAAAAAGAGGAAATGGAATAAGATACAAGTGTCACAGGTGGAGTTAGGGTGACTTATATCCTTCTTCCTCTAACCCATGTAAGGACTAACTTCATTAGCATGCCGGTCATTCTGCATTCCCATATGTGAACCAGAGACCTGAAAGCCAAGCCCCCTGTCTGTACAGTAGATGCTATAACCACACTCTACTTTTACCATCCTCTAGAGCAACATGAATTATAAACTTGCCAGAAAAAGCTCATCTTTTGTCTTTCACCAAACCCATCTATTTTCTTGCTTTTACTACAGCCCACTGGTTATTCAAACCTGATTCAAAAAAACAAATTCTTCTCCAAAGCCGCCAAAGTGACTTCTCTCTACAGAGCACCTGCTCCACTTAGTTTCTGATGGCATTGGAGTCTACGTTATTTATTTATTCTATTTATTCTTCCTCCTGTGAGAAAACCAGCCTGAATTATGGAGAGGGCTGACCGTTGAAACCAGCAGAAACAGGGAAATGCTGAGAAAGGCTGTCTTTTCTCATCCTTCGAGCATGCTCTGGTGCACCTTGGATGTGCTGTCAAGACCCCTCCTGTAAGTCAGAGGGCAGGCACAGCCTCGGCCTCTCAGCCACAGCTCATTTTGGTGCTCAGATTAGCTCAGTTCTCTCCCCAAACTTGCCAGCAGTTTGCTTTCTGCCCCTGGAGTGACAGATGGGAGGGAGGGTGGGCTAACAGAAAAAAAAAATAAAAAATCACATAAGCCAATCTAAGCAGCTGACAAAACTCCATTGTCAGAATATCAATATTCAGCTACTTTCAGAAATAAAGCAGTTTCCCTGAAAAAGATAAAACACTGTTTAGCTTCCTTCCAAAACTGTTTATTACTTATGTAGAAACATCAATATTTTGTAAAGCTCAATTCTAATAGCTGTATTCATATTGGCTCAGGCATCTGCCTAAATAATGCTTAACTACAGGACTGGCATCTAAATCTGTTTTATAGATATCTGATGTTCTGTGGAGGGCTTTAACAATGAGAACATCACTAATATTATGAAAAACACATTTGCTTCAGAGAAGTGGATTTATAACAAATAAACAAACTGTGCAATACAGAGTTTATAGGTGAAACACTTTCAAGTATATCCCATTTTCATACTAGATTTATGGACACAGGCAACTTGGTACACTATCAAGTCCATCCTGATGTCCTAACAAGCCTGGTGTGCAAGCATCCCTCATCCATGTCCTGGAAGATATGTTTTTGTTGAGGCGGGACATGGAGGTGCCGGTGGAGATGCCGAATATGCATTCATGTGCCTCAGCATCTCAAGGATCTCTAGGCTGAAGGCTCCAGGGCTAGAGGCATTGCCAGGGCTAGTCATCTCAGCCGAAAAAATCACAGCAGAAGGCTGAGACCTAGGAAGGAACAGCATCCAAAAATCAGAAAAAGAGGTTTAACCTAACTTGTTTGGCCCTGCACCATTAAGGGCTACCAGCTCTTGTGCAGTCAGCTTTGGCTGAGAAGTAGCTTCAAACTCTTACGCCAAGGCTGGTGACAAGAAGACAATACATAAACCCGAGGTGGAAAAACCTTCAACGCTGATTTCTACCTTTACATCTGTCAGCTTTCAGATTATTCTTGTTAATGGCTAGTTCAGACCAGCACATTGCAATGTAAGCATGTTTTTTCTTGTGAAGTGGAGGTATATGCCCATTGACCTTGTAGGACTTTGAAATGGGTCAGCAGAAAACAAAGACATAAAACAAAAAAAAAAACCCTACAAGAAAGTGAGTAGTCGTGCTGAAAAGCAATATATTTTAAGTTGAAGCGGTATGCCTGCCTCCCTAGGTTTGGCATGTGGTTTTGCATATAGTCAGGTGCTAAAGTTTATGTGCCCAGGGGAAGTCCTGGTCCAAACCAGAGAAGCCAACCACACAGAGGAACATCCAGGTGCTGCTGTGCCAAACAGGGATTTTCCATAATGTACTCTTGACCTGGAAGCCTCAATCTACCTAATCAACTTGGGCTACCAACAAAGGCATTGCAGGTCCCCATGGGCATCAACACAAACTGAGCAAGTTGGAAAATGGTAAAGAAAAGCAAATAGGAGGACAGAGAAATGAAAAAAGTAAATTGTATCCTTTAGAGATTTTTAAGATGTGTAATAGCCTTGCCTTTGTATAATGTACAGAGCCATAATATCAAGCATCTGATGTCACTGCAAAGCATAAACGTGATACAAAAGAATCATGTCTCTCATAAGGGAAAAAAAGATACATATATGCAATGTGAAAAAAGTGGAGAGAGAGGAGACAGGAGAGATGAGAGATAGTCTGACCTGGGCAAATGCACGTATCTTAAAAAATATACCTGCTGTCTAGCTACATGCGAGAGTGTCTTCATATGACTTCAAGATTCAAAAGCATAAAAGAACAGCAGGAGCAAAAAAAAAAAAGTAGTCAAGCAATTTCTATCCAATTCTGAAATACAGCAGAGACCCTTATATATTTACATATATTAAAGTATAGGATAAAGCTGCTGCTAAAGAGCTCCTGTATGCTTCTGCTACGCAGCCTAAGCCTCATTTTACACCTCTCACACTAGTCCACAGCACTAATCTCCAGTGATTATTAATGTTCTCCCTCTTCAGTGTCAAATATGTTGAAATATTTTTTTGTAAATATTTTACAGAGGACCATTTAGTACATGTGTTGAGACCTGTAATGTTATTAGCCTTAAGCCTTTCACATTCCACGCATACATCAAGAAGTTTCATCAATGTGCAGGGAAGAAACATATTAGTTTTTCTACTCATTGCAGTGCTGTACAGGTACTGAAACCTCAAAATCCCATATATTTTACATTTTCTGTCCAGAATTCTCATTTTATAATACTGCTAACCCACAATCTAGTTCACTTATGTCATCAAAAGCAACTCTTCTTCCATTATCTTAAACGTAAATGAGAAAAACCATGCAGCTGAAGCAGACAGAATAATTTATAATGAGAGGAAATCTGTCAGGCCAGGAATACTAGCAAAAATAGAGCATAACACTGAACTCATTTGGAATTCAAGGAAATAACAGGTTTCTAGTATGGTGGTCAGGCTCGAGATGGGAAGGGAGGAAGAAGGTCACCTGTGACAGACCCTAGTGGTCAGTACTAAGCAAGCCAAGTAATGTTTAAACCTTCACATAAATATTAGACAATTTTATTTATTTTTTTTTATGAGGCTATGGCTAGAGTCACTGATCAGAGACACTGGGTTCTTTGGCATCCCAGCCTGGAGCCCCTTAGCGAAATAGAAATTCCAAGTGTAAGCACTCCAGTGGCAGGCGGCTCACAGGCTCTGTTCAGCTGCCACCCAGATTGTTCCAAGGCAGAGGAAAACGTGACTTTGCTTGAAGAGAGAGGAAAAGAGTGAGATTTGATTGAGGGATCTGAGTCAGGCAGTCTATGGACAGGAAAAGGCAGCATCGAAAGCTGTTCCATTTGCCCAAGACCCAATGTGCTCTTTGGAGGTGCTGCCCAACATTGCCAACAGCAGGAGCCTGCAGATTCCTGCAACACCATCTCATTCGCTCTATCAATATTTCCATGCCTGAGCCTCAGCTGGAAACCATGCCACAGAACAGCAAGGAACTTCTGACTTCGTCTCCTGAAAAACGAAGTGTCTTTTACAGCAAATCTCTGGGGCACAAAAGAAACTGCAAGCTTCTCAACTACTTGCTTACCTTTCCTTGAGGTATTTAGTTGGTGCTGGGAGAGGCTTAGCCTTTCCATGGATAACCAGGAAATCCAGAACTACAGTACTGCTAAGAACAGACTGGCAAGGAGAGGCAGGGGAAAACTCCACCCCAAGCAGACAACCCAGTGTCCTTATTTCCTTCTCCTCCTGCAGAGGACATCGTTCATCACAGTCCACAACACACTCTTGGGAGGTGCCAAGACACACCAAGGGTGCAGCAAAACAAGATGAGGATGGGGAAGGCTTTGATCGTCCTGGGTTACTGCATGAGGAAATCAGTGGCTAACCCAAAAGAATGAGCTCTTCTCTCAATCCAGGTTATTCCCTGAGGAATCTCTTTCTGCAAAGTCTGAAGCTCAGACAAGGTATTGGACTGGAAGGACCACTCTTCCCATCTTCTGCACCAAGCTTGGCATGCTCACAGCACATTTCTGAATCCAGCATACAACTCCCTAATCTTCTTGGCAGCAGTCACTCGTACAAGGTCAGTCCCCCTGGCCTACAAGATGCCTTTCCAAATTAAGCTGTTATTTTCCCTTATTAAACTTCATATTTGAGGTAAAACAGTGACACTGATTCAGTTAAACCATTGCTGTCTGCAGCTCTTTTTTTGGAGCAGAGCACACAGAAATCTCATAGAGATGGAGATGCCTGGCCAAACAGACTCCAATGGGGCAACGGGTTGTAACTATGGGAGGTGCAACTTTATTTCAGCAACATGCATCATTTCCAGCCCCAGGGGCAGCAGTCCAAATTGTGCTTCCCAGCTGAGGTTTTGTCCTCAGAAACAGTGAAGTGCATCCTGTACTGAAGAGACTCAAGAGCGTCTGTAAGAGCATCCTACGAGACACTGGTACATATCACGGCATGCTGCCCTGACACTTATTTACCACACACAGTTTTCAGCCCACCAGAAGCTGCTGTTTTGGGTAGGTACGGGGATGTTTGCCCCCCAGAGAAGCTACCATTCTCTGCCATTCACCGCCACTGAGGGAAAGTGGTAGAGATAAAGAGAAAAACCAGCCTTGAGCCAGCCAACTTTCAAACATGAGCAAGCACTCACCAGATAACAAATCACAGAATCACAGAATCCCATGGGGCTGGAAGGGTCCTCTGGAGATCATCTAGTCCAACCCCCGGCCAAAGCAGGGCCACCCAGAGCAGGTCCCACAGGAACGTGTTCCAGGTGGGTTTGGAATGTCTCCAGAGAAGGAGACTCCACCACCTCCCTGGGCAGCCTCTGCCAGGGCTCTGCCACCCTCACAGGAAAGAAGTTCCTCCTCATGTTGAGGTGGAACTTCTTATATTCAAATTTGTGCCCATTTCTTCTTGTCCTGTCACTGAGCAACACTGAAAAAAGACCGGCCCCATCCTCTTGACACCCTCCCTTCAAGTATTTATAGGCATCGATCACATCCCCCCTCAGCCTTCTCTTCTCCAGACTAAAAAGACCCAAGTCCCTCAGCCTCTCCTCGTAAGGGAGATGCTCCAGGCCCCTCATCATCTTTGTAGCCCTCTGCTGTCCCCTCTCCAGCCGTTCCCTGTCCTTCTGGAACTGGGGAGCCCAGAAGCTCCAGGAGCTGTGGCTACTCCGGTTATGATACTAGCTATCATAGATAACTAACCATAGATGGGGCCTCCCCAGGGCAGAGCAGAGGGGCAGGATGACCTCCCTCCACTTGCTGCTCACACTCTTCCTGATGTCCCCCAGGATGCCATTGGCCTTCTTGGCCACCAGTGCCCATTGCCGGCTCATGGTCATCCTGTTGTCCACCAGGACTCCCAGCTCCTTCTCCTCAGAGCTGCTCTCCAGCAGGTCACCCCCAACCTGTCCTGGTGCAGGGGGTTATTTCTTACTAAATCTTACTAAGCAACTTTAGGCTGAATATTGCCTAATGGAAAAGAAATTTTAAGTGTGTGCAAAGAAATCCAAATAAAATACCTAAGGAAGGAACTGAATCTAAAAGCAGATATTAGATTTCTTTTCTCTCTTGCACTCCGAGCAAATATTGTTCAGGGATGTTTGCCAATCCAGCTGAAGCATGCAGGACCCTGATAACAATGTAAGAGAAAATTACGTGTGCCTTTCTTTCAAGCTTAGGCAAGTCCACATTGTGTTGTTTGCCTAATTGAAAAACAAAACCATGGCAGAACTGACCCCGGCCAGCCTGAGAGCACGCTGAATGGGATGGGACAGAGCTGGGGAACGAAGGAAAGAGGATGTGGAGGGTGCAAAATGAGAATGAAGCTAAGTCAAGGATCAACCTGGCTTAACAATTCCTTTCTGCTACAATCAAAATTAAGTTTGGCCTTTCTAAGTTGCTTTTTCCTTTTTGATAGTGTCTTAAAACCTAACGCAGCTGGATGAGAGCAGTACAAACTAAGCCACTGTCACTGAACGTTCTTCCTTCACAGACAATTTCTCTGCAGGGATCCTCCAAGTGGTGTTTGATTGCCTTCATCAGCCAACAGAAACACTGTGCTGGTGAGGCTGAGCCTGATCCAGGTGACAGGATCCCTGCTGAAATCTCAGCCAACATTCAGAAATCCACTAGTCTCCCTCTTACCCATATTTCCCTGCACGTTGAATAAAATCTCATTCATGTGGAACCTGCATTATGGCTCTCTGGGCATGCTGCTGGCTCATCTCCAATAAAGGGGATCTTAAATCACTATTTTTAGTTCTTTTTCTCCTCTTGGGTCAGTTCCAAAGCTTACTCTTGCCTGCCTCACGTGTCATTTCCTAAAAACCACTTCTACGTCTGCCCCTCGAGTAGCAAGCTGCTCCTTCCAGTTTTATCTCTCCACTGTTTTCCATTTCCTTTCCTTTCCTAGAAGAGCCTCTTCTGGCAAACACATCCCAGCCTGGAGCTTTCCTCAGCCTCAGACCCGCCTCTCAGCATTCTGTTCCCTTAATTCCAAAACCAAGGATACTCCCAATGCCAACAATTTAGGATACCTCCTTGACTTGATATCTGACCTCCCCCTGCTGCAAAAAGTCCAGTGGTCAAAATTTATGGTGTGGGATCATGCCTTCAGCTCTCATTTATAATTTATTTTGATTACCTTCCGATGAAGGGTACCTTGGAGATGCAGGATGTTACCCCTTAGGGTTATTCTATTGGAGAGAGGAAAAATTAGAGCTGAGAGGAGTGGGAGATTGCTCCCTGCTAACCCTGCAGTGACCATTCCCAAAGGACCTGACAGTGATGGAGCAGACCTGCAGCAGCTCCATGACTTCACCAGGAGCTCACTGCCACCACTGCTTGCCCACTGACTGATCCTGTAGTGCTGCCATGGCTGTGGAAACTGGGGCAGCCCAACAAAGCCCCGGATTAGCTTCAGTGCTATTTTCTGCTTGAGCCAGGTCTTGCCTCTTGCAGACCCTTTGGGAACACGGAGGGTCAGCTGCTCTGTTAGAGCCACAGGATTTTATAAATCACTTTTCTTAAGTGCATCTGCGCCAGAGGGATACTTATAGGGCCCTTCTGCCCAGGGCTGTGGATCCACAGCACACGTCTCAAATTGTCCTGAGAATCCTTTTAATATTCCATGTAGGGGTATAATGGACCAAGGAAGCCCACCTGAGCATCGAGCGCAAATTAAGCTCATAACATCCCAGGCATCAACATCTTTCCTTCTGCAGAACCCAACGCAGCAGAATATGGTGGGGCGGGAAAGAAAAAAAAAAAAAAGCCTTATTTCTGGCTGATGTGCTACATCCCAGTGGTAATATTTGCTGAATTGCCACTTTCTCACCTTTGGAGAGCCATAACCAGCGGGGTAGTGCTATAGTCTGATTGCAGGGTGGAAACAACATTAATTTCCCTACCCCCAGAACCGCTAGAAGAACTAGCTGTGTTTTTGTGTATATATTTTTATATACTCTTCTTCTGCCACAAAACAAATTACAATTAGAGTTAACTGCATCTGATCAAACAGCACATGAAAAAGGACATGATAGAAGATTCACACTCAAAACACCTGTCTCAATATAATTGGTATTTTTTAAAAGTGTTTTTTTGAAAAAAACAAGTGAAACCAAAATTGATACTCATAAAGAGGTTTGTGGTTTGAGTTTCTTTCAGTTATGTGTGCTCTATCAGGCGAAGACCAGGTTTTGCCAACGGTAACCAAGCATACTAGAAAAAAAAAAGGAAATTATGAGACACTCAATCCTCTAATAACTCAAGTTGAAGCCAAGGGCATCCTTCATGGGCCAGAATACACTTAATCAAACAAAACTTTCCAATTGATTGTTGACAATACAACAGCTGTGTCAGCAAAATTTCCCATGCCGCTGGTCTCTCTCTGCCGCCCACGCAGCAAGATGGGAGCGCAACAAAGACCTGTTTAAACCTTCCTTGTTGCAGGGCATCCTCAGTTTCCTCTGTGAAATATGTCTCCAGTCCACACCACCCTTGGTGGCCAAGGTTAGGTGAACCGTGGCAGATGTGTAGTCAGCACGTGGCAATGGCATGAATGATGACAGGTAATGATTTTGTGAACATGGCTCATCATTTGGGCAGTCAGTGGGAGACACGGATAAAGATTTGTCTTAACCGCATTCATGCAGAGAAGCTTTAGGCTGCAGGAAGAGCAGCTGGATATTTATTCTAAGCCTATGATGCTGGAGGTAGCACAAAGTGTTGGGGAAATGATGCCATCGCACACCCGACAGATCACAACATCCTCCAAGAGCTCTTAGGTAAAGAAGGACCCATTTTACACCCAGGCTGGTAGGCCAAGGATGGAAAAGAGCTATGGAGAGATAGAAAAATATCTTAGCCCTTGAAAAGTGGGGCAGTTACCCAAATGTTATCCTAAGAATGACAACAAGTTGTGACAAAGATGTGCCAAGAGAGAGAAAGAGTAAAGTGCATGCTCTTCACAGAGCTCCTGCTCCATGGGTCAGTGAAGGAGCTCGTTAAGCAAGTTTAGGATCTTTTATTGTTTGAAATCATTCCCTTTGAAATGTTATAGTCCTAATCCAATCAAGACAATTCTTTGGGCTCTGAATATTTAGAAAAGCATTGTCCCACTGAGAGCAAAATGGCAGGGGGGTGCAAGAGGAATGGGCTGTGCCTGGCGGTAGGGATTGAGTCCTGTGCAGCCCGTGCCCTTATGAGTGGGTCAAGCAGGACTTTGCAGGCCTCCCTTTCATTAACTTTTGCACGTCATTATTTTTCCCATAGGAAAGAAAATGTAAACACAATGAATAAGATATTTAGGTCAAGACTTTCATAAACAGGATCCCCATGTTAGTCTCTGAACAAGTGGCCTGATTTTTAAAAGTATGAAGAAATCAGTATCTCCCACAGCCTTACAAAAGCACTGGCCTTTTGAGTTTTAGGTTATTTAGGGGTCTCAGTCTTACTTTCCCTCTGAGTTTCATCTTCGCATGGCACAGGCTCAGTACTGTCTTGAAATTCCAATCTTATGAAGTTGCACATATGAGGCCAGATCACAGAAAACCCTAAAAGAATAAGGCTCCATTTCACTCAAGCTAATTGGGAAATCCTGAGCGCACCTTACCCAGCACCGACTGCTACATTTACACCACACCTCAAATGCCTATAATTTCCAGTAAATCTTCTTCACGCGTCTCCAGCTCTTCAATAGGACCCCCTGGAAAACGTTCCTCAGGGACAAGGGGGCAGAAGAGAGCTGACAGATCTTTAAGGACACTTTCCATAGAGCACAAGAGCTCTCGATCCCCAGGTGTAAGAAATCAAGCAAGAAAGGGAAGAGACCAGTGTGGCTGAGTAAGGACCTGATGGTCAAACTAAAAGGCAAGGAGGAACTGCACAGGCAGCTCAAGCAGGGTCAGGTATCCGGGCAGGAGTATAGAGACACTGTCCAGTTATGTAGGCATGGGGTCAGGAAGGCCAAGGTGTAGCTGGAGCTGAACTTGGCAAGGGATGCTAAGAATAACAAGAAAGGCTTCTACAGGCATGTCAACCAGAAAAGGAAAGTTAAATAAAGCGTACCAGCCCCCCGCCCCCGATGAGCAAGACTGGAAAACTGGTAACAACTGACAAGAAGGCGGCTGAGGTTCTCAACAAGTTTTTTGCCTCAGTCTTCACTGGCAACCTCTCTTCTCACACCTCCCTAGTTGAAGGATCGCAAGACAGGGATCTGGGGGACAAATCCCTCCCACATGAAAAACCTGAACATACACAAGTCCGTGGGACCTGATGAGATGCATCCCAGAGTCCAGAGGGAATTGGCTGGCGTAGTTGCCAGGCCACTCACCACAATATTTGAAAAGTCATGGCAGTCAGGTGAAGTCCCTGGTGACTGGAAGAAGGGAAACACTACACCCGTTTTTTAAAAGGGTAGAAAGGAGGACCCTGGGAACTACCAACCTATCAGCCTCACCTCTGTGCCTGGGAAGATCATGGAACAGATCCTCCTAGAAGCTATGCTAAGGCACATGGAGGACAGGAAGGTGAATTGAGACAGCCAGCATGGCTTTACTATAGACAAGTCCTGCCTGACCAACCTAGTGGCTTTCTACAATGGAGTGACTACATCAGTAGGGAACAGGGGACAAGGGAAGAGCAACGGATATCATCTGTCTCCTGCAAGGCCTTTGACATGATCCCCCACAACACCCTTTTCTCTAAGTTGGAAAGATACGGATTTGATGGGTGGTCTGTTCCATGGAAAAGGAACTGGCTGGTTCATCATACCCAGAGGGTAGTTGTCAGTGGCTTGGTGTCCAGATGGAGAGGGGTGACAAGTGGTGTCCCTCGGGGATTCATACTGGGATCAATGCTGTTTAAAATCTTCATCAATGATATAGACAGTGGGATCAAGTGCACCCTCAGCACGTTTGCAGATGACACCAAGCTGAGTGGTGCAGTCGACATGCCAGAGGGATGGGATGTCATCCAGAGGGACCTGGACAAGCTAGAGAGGTGGGTATGTGCGAACCTCATGAAGTTCAACCAGGCCAAGTGCAAGATCCTGCACTTGGGTTGGGACAATCCTCATTATCAGTAGAGGCTGGGGGACGACGTGATAGAGAGAAGCCCTCCGGAAAAGGACTTGGGGGTACCGGTGGATGAAAAGCTGGACATGAGCTGGCAATGTGCACTCGCAGGTCAGAAGGCCAATTGCATCCTGGGCTGCATCAAAAGAAGCATGGCAAGCAGATCGAGAGAGGTGATTCTGCCCCTCTACTCTGGTGAGACTCTACCTGGACCACTATGTCCAGCTCTGGGGCCCTCAGCACAAGAAGGGCATGGACCTGTTGGAGTGGGTCCAGAGGAGGGCCAGGAGGATGATCAGAGGGCTTGAGCACCTCTGCTGTGAGGACAGGCTGAGAGAGTTGGGGTTGTTCAGTCTGGAGAAGAGAATGCTCCAGGGAGACCTTATAGCAGCCTTCCAGTACCTGAAGGGGGCTACAGGAGAGCTGGGGAGGGATTGTTTGCAAGGGCATGTAGTGATAGGATGAGGAGCAATGGTTTTAAACTACAGCAGGATGGGTTTAGATTAGACATTAGGAAGAAGTTCTTTACAATGAGGGTAGTGAGACACTGGAACAGGTCGCCCAGAGAGGTAGTGGAGGCCCCATCCCTTGAAGTGTTCAAGGTGAGGCTTGATGAGGCTCTGACCAATCTGATGTAGTTAAAGATGTCCCTGCTTACTGCAGAGAGGTTGGACTAGATGACCTTTAAAGGTCCCTTCCAACCCAACACATTCTATGATTCTATGGTCTACATGATGCTTACTTTTGGTACGTGCTCTTCTGAATCTCAGCCTGGAGATGCCCCTCTCCCTCAACAGCACAGGTTTAGCCCATCACACTTTAAATATCTCAAGATGACTGAAATCCCTCCCATGGTTTGCCACCTCTGTACACGTCTCCTTGCCTTTGCTGGACAGAGGTGGAAGCAGGGCCAGCCTTTATTACGGTCAGTTTAGATTAGTGCTTTTGGTTAGAGCAGTGTCTGAGGAACATCTGCTTCAGATTTGCTCTGAGAAATCCCAAGAGAGCCAGTGCTGCCCTATTTCTCCCCTCTCACTGGCAAAGAGCCCCACACCAGCCTACATGTACCTTCCGCCTCCTATGTCACTGTTCGAGTTCCAAATCGATTGCCTTTAGGGCTCAAGAAGAAATATCTCCTTTCTTATCAGCTTTTGAACAAGTTTCAGTGCTGGAAATAGAATTTCTATCCATGTATTTCTGAATTGCTTTGCAAAATAGACTCTATAAATCTTCAGAAAATACTGTGTGAAATGAAGCACTGACGGATTTTGCATCTGGAACTGAAAAGGATTGATGCTTTTTGGAGTATTTTGATTTGCCTTTTTTTTTTTTTCTATAAAGACTGTATTAATTATTAGTAATAATACAAGACATAACTTAAGGAAACACACTACCACAGACTAACCTTGTTAATGTGGCAGTGCAGAGCATGGCAGCATTTAGTCCCTAGTTCAGTACAGCTTTTAAGCTTAGGCTTAAGGTTATTTAAGGTAATGGTTAAGAGCCGAGCGCGGGCTGAACTCATTTCCCAGCCGCAGACCGAAACCTTTAAACGCTCATTCACTCACATCATCCCCAGGAGATGGAAAAAAGCCAGCTCAGCACCAAAAGGAATGGCACAAAGGCAGGAATGACACGGGGATTCAGCCTCTCTCCCGAGCAGTGTCTACCTAGGAACAGAGATCTGCCAGCTCCAGGTTGTGTTACAGAGGACAAGAGCATAGGAAATGCATTTTGCTACGTGCTAGAGAACAAATAAAATCATATATAAGGGAGCAAATGCTGCAATAGCACAAGGCAGGTTCTGCTCTGTCTCTGTGCCCATCAGCTCAATCCCAACAAGGGGTGAATCAGACTTAATCTTTCGCACAAACTCCACCGAACACTGTTTCAATTGAAAAAGGCTTAAGGTGAGATTTACTTTTTTTCCGTAAAAGCTCCTGCCACAACCACTGTCAAGATACTTGCATGCATTAAAACATGACAGATACTAAATCATGAAGTGTGTTAAAGTTCTTTTTAGACACAACTAAGCATTTCTTTGAAAAGGACTTGTACCATCCTCAATTTTATTTCAGCTCCCATCTGTCTAAAAGAGGCATCTTCTCCCTCCGTGGTCTCACTGTGCTACAGCTGTTGAGGTTACCACAATATTACACACTGATACATTGATAGAAAGCTAGTGCTTTTTTAATATACTTACAAAAAAAAACAATGGACCAAGCTTTCTTGAAACTTGTTAGCTACTTGTGCTTGTCCTCTCCTTGCAGATCCTGGCACCGAAAAGCCAAGCAGTGCTGAAGGCCACACCACCACAGACAGCAATAGGAAAGAAACACGTTAACAGAGATGAATTAGTCTCTCAGTGAACACGGACCCTGTTTCTGAATAAATGTTCTCAAGAGGAAGTAAAATCTGCGATGGAAACCTAAGTTTTATAAAACATAGCTAATTTGCTAAATTGCCTCAGAGCAGGCTGTTTTGTTTTTTGTTGTTTTGTTTTGGTTTTTTTTTCTGAAGATTTCCATGCAGACAGCGATGTTCCTCACACAAAGCACTCTATAAGACAGCAATACAGTGTCCGTTGCTTTTACGCTTCACCGAGACACCCGACACACAGCACTTCTTGACCCATGCTGGTCTTCCAGGTGCTGGAGGTGACAATCCAAACTTTTGGCTGGTTGATGAGAAGAGATCCGTGTCCAGTCCTTGCTATTTCCAGGTTTGTGATTTTTCTTTCAGCTGCCAAAAAATTTTCAAACATATGATATGCCACAGATCTTGTGGTTTGGATTTGCTCCAGCACTTCACTAGCATCTGCCAAATTCCCCTTAAATCCAACACTGGTTGATGAGCACTTTCTGATGGTGTGAAACTGAATGCAAGTAACTAGTGGAAGCTTGGGAGCAATTAAATTTTAATCAGAGATAAGTTTAGTTTTCGGCATTGTGAGTTATCTCTAGTGTCTAAATAGCTAATATGTATAATAGTCCTCTTCTCCTCTTGTAATCAGCAGCATCAAGCTGCAAAAAGGGAAAAAAGTAACAGCTTAAGAAGTCCTCTTCCCAAGAAAGCCACCCACCATATTAATAATCTATGGGGCCTTTCTCTCTGACATGCCATCTGTATCCCGAACTACTCCCTTGTGTTTTCCAGGTGGATCCAAGCATCTGCCCCTCTTCTGGCTGCCTGTCTTCGGTCGCTGGTCCAATATGGCCTCTCATGCCTGGCTCTGCTGGCAGGGTTGCTCATCTCCTGAAGTCACCTACAGCTTCCTTCCACCCTCCTTCCAGCACACACCAGGCACTCGAGTATGAGCTGGCTTTTGCCTGGCTTCTTGGCTTCTTCCACCAAGTGTGGGGCAGTGGGACATCCCCAACTCTCCTCCAAGTCCCTTCTCCCCATGGGCTACAAATTTACCGATCTTCTGCCAAAGTCTGCCTAATCCACAGCCATCCCCATCCTTGTAAACATGCAGGACAAGCATGATAAATCAAGCCTTTCTACCTCTCAGTAAATGATAGATGCAACTCATGGTCCTTTTACTATGATGCTATGGTGGTCTCAAAGCTTTCCCATTGCTCCTCCAAGTTCAAAAACTCCCAGTTGTCAACCTAGAGACTGATTTTGCATGCACTCCAGCAGGACCCACACAGCAAGTGGAGCTCCTCCCGGGCTGTTCTTAATGGAAAACGTATGCCCCAACAGAAAAGTTGGTGGCTGAGATCTGGGAACCATTAGGAGAAGTGGAAGGAACCGCGCGAAAGCCACTCTTCGACACAAAATCTGTGTTCAAAGGCAATCAGAGCCGGGCTTCAGGGAAGCACAAAAGCGGCGGTGGGCTCCCCGGCCTCAGAAGGCTACACAGACAGCGGAAGAGATAACAGAAGCTGGAGATTTTTTTTTTTTATTATTATTTATTTGCAAGTGAAAATATCCTAAACACCCTCAGCATGTGCAGCTTGGGGAAGTTAGATGAACAGCTGCCTGGAACTAATTCATCCATTTTGCTCTCTGTTAATGAATATAGACAATGGAAAATCAGTAGATGCAGAAAACCCACGATTTTTATGGATTTACAGAATGATTTTCTGTACCTCATCTATTCATTTTTATGCCTGTGCGAAGTGACGGCACAGTTGGTGTAAAGTACTACCAAATTACCATAGGGATATTTTTACTCTCCCATTTCCACTGGTGCAGCAAATGGCTACAGGTGTCAAAGGCAAAAGAAAACGTGTCTTTTAGCAGAGCAAAGCAAAACTAAAAATGAAACGCATTTGTTATCCCCACTGCTGCCTCCAGTTCAGATCACATGCAGCGATATGTAATGCTTTGTCTCCAGTAAATCGTGTTTCCCTCTCCACTCCTGCCCCATTTTTTTCCCATTTACAGCGTTGTGTGACCACCAGAACCTCTTCAGAGAAAGGAAGGAGGAGCATCAGTATCAGTTGCAGTTCTGTGCTGGAACAGCCTTGTTCTTTCACATTTCTCACCCAGTAAAACTTGTACCCCACGATACTTTCTACCTCTCAGTAAATGACGGATTTCTCTTAGTAGATTACAGCCTGCAGCTCAAATCCAGCTGGATTAGTGACAAACTGCGTGGAGCTCAAGGAGAGATTGAAGACACAGCAAACAAACCCATGTTCTGACTTGCACAGCCTCCTTCTTGCACAGGGTCCTCGGATCCTAGTTATATTATTTTTTTTTTCCCCAAAAAACAGGGTAAGGGAAACATCTTCATAAAATGTGCATGCAGCTATGAGACACTCTTCATAGTTAATGGCAAATTCTAGGGTCATGGTGATTATGACAAGACAGCTATTCCCATGTGCAAACATTTGGCCCATGTTCCCATTTGGCCTCAAGTTGCGCCAGGGGAGGTTCAGGCTGGATATTAGGAAAAATTTTTTCACCAAAAGGGTTATCAGACATTGGAATGGGCTGCCCGGGGAGGTGGTTGAGGCACCATCCCTGGAGGTGTTCAAAAGACGGGTTGATGTAGTGCTGGGAGATATGGTTTAGTGATGGTGATGCTTTTGTTTGTTGTGTGGGTGTTTATTTTTGTCAAAATTAGGTTGACGGTTGGACAAGATGATCTTTAAGGTCCCTTCCAACCTAGAAGATTCTGTGATTCTGTGATATGCCAAATCCCTTTGAGGTTGAATATATATTCACAGCTCAAAAATGCACCAAATCCCAAGTACTGCTAAGAGGAGGAAAGGGGAAATTTCATTTCCAGCCAAACCAGCAAGGAGAATACAACGCAGTGCAATACCGTTACAGTAGGCACACTTCAACACACCACCCCTCTTCAAATATTTAAATGGAGTCTCCACTTCTTGCACTGGTTTACAGACCTTTAAAGCAAGAAGGCATCGTGGCATAATCTGCTGTGACCTCTGTAGGAACCAGTTCCAGACCCTGTGCCAAAATCCTGGGCTCTGAGGTTTGTCCCGCTGTCAGATCGCTCTTGCTGAGAAAGCAGTGACTCTTAGCCAGAAGCTGGCTTGCCACCCTTTATCTTTGATATGGGCATGCACTGCACGGAGATACTACAAAGATACTCCAGTGAAAGCCCAGCACCATTAAGCAGAGCCAACAGACTCCCTATTGATCTCACTCACTGTCATTTTTGCACTCCTGCCTGCGCACAAACCCCACAAACAAATAAGCAGTCCCCCAGAAACTGTAGATCAAGAACAAACAGACAAAAAATCTTCACTTTAAAAAGAAGAGAAAATCCGACCACTTTTCCAGGTGAAATTAGCTATACTATATTTGATATCTAGAGTGCAGTGAACACCACAGTCTCCAAAAACCATGGCAACCAGAAAGTGTGAGGAACACCATTTTTTGGTTTAAATAGTTCTTCACACATCCGAGCTTCCTGTTTTGGTTTTTAAGATAAAAGTGTGGTGGCTGGGAGGCTTCAGCCTGTAGTGCGGCTGCTGGGAGAGCTGTGCATGATTTCAGGGCTCTGGGAGATTTTGCATCACATTTCTTTGGTTTGCTTTTGTTTTTTTTTTTCACTCAACTGCATGCAATCAAAGACTTCAGATATCCCTCACTCACAGCCAGTATCTCCATCTGTGTGCATCCACCCTTGAAAGGAGTTTTTTCTCCCCAAGAAGTAACCACATCCAACAATACGAGGTGTTTGGACAGACCTTTTTTTTTTTTTTCCCCCGCAGTACTATGTAACTTTCTTTTCCCAATTTTTTTTTTTGCCTTTGTCCACTTAAAGAAAAGGTGAAATACCATCAAGCAAAAGCAGAGCAACAACCTGCATTAGGGCAAGAGCCAAGAGAGAGTAGTAATTTACAGCTCTCTCCCCGAAGCAGGGGTAGAGATTACTGCCATTTAAACCCACTTTCACCTTGCAAATTCCATCGTTTCCTGCTGCTTCACAGCCCGGTGGATTAAAAACCAAGACACTAGAGCTGAGGTCTGACTTGAAGAGAAGCCCATCTCCTTCTGCTTGGGAATTATATCATATTTCAAGGCAATGTACATCTTGCTGTGGACAAAATTAAGTCCAATAAAACCAATTTCCGCTCTGACATTATTCAAACAGGGCCACAATCAAATAGAGTAGAAAGCCAAATGAAAAACCCAAGTGCTAAAGTGATTTTGTAGACGAAGCTGAAAAGCTGCACAGATTTGAACCCCTCCTGCTAAAGACGGATGCCCTGCAGTATCTTACGGTCCGTGCACTGTAAAAATCTGCGACTGTTGGCTATATTCATCATTTTAAGTGGATCATGTACTACACTCCCTTCTGCAATATCTAAAATCCCACTACATGATTATCTTTTCCTGTAATACCATGCTTTTCAGAATAGCAGCACAGCAGTGCTGGGAACAAACCTTGACAAAAGAAATTTAAAGACAAAAGAAGCATTGAGGGATACAGCCTCAGTCGCTACGCTGGGGGTGCTCATGGTGCACACTTGCTTGGGGATGTTGCTGTAACTGTGTGAAGCCCCTTTGCCTTTTGAAAAGGGCTGTACAGAAAACTCTCAGCTCTCCGGTCAGTAATACGAGCTTCTTTAAAGATTTCTGGTAAATTGCCCTGGTCTGTAAGTGGACACAGAGGAAAAAAATCTTAATAAATTAGACCTAGTAAAAGTTCCCTATATATTTTTTTTTTCTTTATTCTTTACCTTTGCAGCATTTAGCCAGCTGCCCACAGAAGTCCTGCCCTGTCTCCTGAGGCTGCAATAGAGTGGCAGAAGAGGTTTTCGCTAAATCCTTACTGATCTGACAATGACTTGCAGCCCCCGACTCCGAAACCTCTCATCTGGAGTGGTATCACAAAAAACGTCGCCTTCGCGACTCGCCCTGACACAGCTTCAGGAAACAAAGCACATGAGCAGATGCCTCCATGTCATTTGAATACAGAGATGCAGGTTAAACCAAACCTCTAAGCAGTAAATTAAATGTACAGTGTGCCTCCTCCTCCCCGCCAGCCGGCAGGGCAGGGGGAAGCAGCGGCTGCAGTACCACCCTGAGGACACGGAGAGCAGAGCCAAGGCTGAGCCTCAGCCCTGCCTGCAAATCGCAGGGAGCCTTTCCAATCCTCTTCCTTTTTTCTTTTTCCCTCCTATTCCTTCCCCCTCCTTTTTTTCTTTTTTTCCTTGGGTGTGTGAACAAATGATAACTCTGTCAAAATCAGAGAACAAAGCGAAGATCAAAGAGTACAGGTAGCTAGTTCATTAGGTGTCTCAGCTGAGGCAAGAGTTTGAGCCTCCAGAGCTTACTTGCCAAGTTATTTTAGAGTTATGCCAACAGAGCTGTGCCCTCTCAAGCTCCCTGGTGTAGGAAATGCTGCCAAGCAAAGCCGTGAAGTTTCGGGTGCCACAGGAGGGATGTCAGGCTGCAGGAGCCACCAACTACACAGGCATCAACTTCACATAAGTGCAATTATGATCATTTAAAGCTGCTCGTTGCTTACATCTCTTTTGCATGGGAGTCCAAGAGATGCTCGTTTATACCCTGGGGCTCTCTGGGGGCTGAGGGTTTTGGGGCAGAGGATGCTTTTGCTACACATCCAAATAATAACTGGAAGGCTGCGGTACTCGCAGACCACTCTCTCCCCCATGCTGTATGGGGGCCATATGGGGGTATGTATGACCACCCCACCAGGGATGGTCAGCACCTCTGGGATGAGGCTCTACATCAACACTATGTTGGGGACTGGGCTGGAAGTGTGGATCAGAAAAACATCCTAGAAATACCTCTACATGTCCAACAGGATTTGGCTAGAGAAAAAACCCAGGATGGTAACTCTGTCTGAGGCTCTTCACTAGGAGCACCTTCTGGTCTGTCTTTTCTAGCAAGCTTGGAGGCTTGGTCTTATCCCATCCTGCTGTCCTCAAAATAGGGAGGTCCCAGGTGGTGGACACACTTCAGACACCACCAGAGAGCCGGAAACTAAAGCTCTCTCCCTTCACAAGACTCAGTGGCCAAGCGCCCAGAGTTGAAACTCATGGATGCAAACCATCCTCACCATCAACCTCTGGACCCTAGGGCAGTCAGGAGACAGGTATTTGACAAGTGTTTTTTACCTGGCATTACCTGATTGAATGAGAGCCCTTTCACGGCAGGTGCAAGTCTGTACATCTATTCGAAGTCCACTCAGAGTCACAAAGAGCAGTGCCTGCAGAAATGTAGGAGCCTGAACCTACTTGCATCCTCTGAGTGCGAGCTGCCAGAGAGGGACACTACCATGCTGACCTGCCAAGGCAGGAGGGACAGGCACTACTATTTCTTAAAGCAGTCCAGCACTGAGAAAGCATTTTGGACAAGAAAGTCACCTCAGAAAAGCAACCTTTATATTTAGAAATGCTCAAAGGCGCAATTTCAGTGGGTGAGAGAACCTACCTTGCTCAGCGTGCACCTCCATCCCTCCATCCTTGCTACTCATGCTCAGTGTCCCCCCAGCTCCTCCTGCACAGCTGAATGCAATCTGTACTAATTAGCTGTTCACAGACCTCTTTCTTTTCTCCTATATTGCATTTCCTCCCACATTTCTCTTCTTTTCCACTTCCACTGAATTTTTGACAGACTTGTAGCTTTGAGCCAGCTACGAATGGAGGCAAAATGCTTCGTAACACCACGTTTTCCCTCCTTCCCATGCCAGTGCTCTCTTAAAACCCAAACTCACACCTCTGGGAGCATCTTTTCTGGATCTAATTTGCAATCATCTTTGCAAACAAAACAGAGGGAGTATGCTTATTTCACTAGATATTTCTTGAGCTGTTTGTGCCATTTCTTATCTTGCCAATTCTTCAGAAAAAAATATGTATGTCAGAAAGTGCAAAAAGTTTCACCCACTGTGCAGGTTACCAGCAATGGTTCCGAGAGAGCACCACAAATAAAAAGTATTTAAAAGTATAATCCCATATCTTTTCTGTGTGGAAAGAATAGGACATACATTTCTGTCATTAGCTGCTGATTTCAGAAATATTTGCAGGTTAATTATGCTGTATTGGCAATAACTGACCAGCTCCACAACCACCTTTTCTCTTTTCGCACAAACCCAGAGCTTCTAAAGAACCAAAAAGACCATTTGCCATTTCTCAGAATAGTACGTGAAATAAATAGCCACAAGGTCAGAGAGTACCACGGTTAGAAAATCACTTTCTACAGAAACTAGATATATGTGCGAATGCATGAAATGACTAATCATACAACCAGAATAAGGAAACATAACAATAAAATACTGTGTCTGGATGACAAGCAATGGCTCCTAGGTCATGCCCAACTTTTCCCATTGTTTGGAAGGATGGACCCTTTATTAAGGCCATGGTGAAGGACGGTGAAGGACCGTGCAGGCAGAACACTGCCTGGAGATGTGGCGTACCACATTGCTCCTAGAAGGACTGCGCTGTCTGAGAGGGCTTTTAACTATTGGGGCATTCTGTCATTCCTTTGGGTTTTCCGCAGGCTTTATTCCTCTAAAAGCTGTTTAGCTCTTGCTCTTGTGTTTAGTTCCATTTGCCAGGGCGAGCATGACGTGCAAGAGAGACAGACTGACAACCCCGTGCTGAGCTGGCCTCTGCTCCACCACTGCTGTCCGCTTCCCAGCACTGCAGTTCAGCAGCAAAATTTAGCATTGCTACCCTAGTTTCTTGCAATACAGATACTTTTATATGATTAATGTGTGCTCTGCGTGGTCTACAAACACTGCAGCAAAGCATCGGGGACTTCAGGTACTCCGAGCATGGCCATGGCAGCAAGCAGGAGAGCCTACCTCGAGCCATGGGTGCACACTGTGACCATGTGTGCAGCAGCTTGCTGCTCCACGGGGACTCACAAAGATCAAGTCAGACGTCATTAAATATTTAGGATCTTAATTTCTCAGTGATTTCAACGGGCAGGTCAGCATCAAAAGAGAAACCGGTGGTCTCTAAGTATAGTCAGATGGGAGTTTAAGGGTCTGTGGAGTACAAAGGGCTCTAGGTATTTGAGCAGACAGGACAGCAAACTTCAGCTCCCTCCCAGGAACCATTTCACTGAAAGCAGAAAGCAGAAAAGAGTTGACACAGAAGCCCTGCATCGGAAAAAGTGGGGCCTTGAGATTTCGCTGTAAGCAAAAAATCCCTTCCCACTAAACAAGGCTCAGCACCTGCCGTTCTCCAGTCTCCAGCCTTTGTTCACTCCAGTAATGAACACCTTTGTAAAACTAGCTGTAGATTAGAAAAGGAATTAACCTCCCAACAAAGGAGAAGCTTAATTAAGCATTGCACTAAGAGAAAACAGAGGGGAAGTACAGGTTAAAAAAAAAAAGAAAAAAGAAAAAAGAAAAAAGAAAAAAGAAAAAAGACAAGACAGCTGCGCAGACTTAATTCCAATTTCCCCTCTTGCAGGTCATTTTACCCAATGTAATTTCCTTTCTGTATTTGGGAGAGTTTGTTACTGCGGCACTGCCCATTAACAGAAGAGTTTTTGTTGCTTTCCATTCCCTTGTACCTTTTTTAATGCTTTGCATTACAAGCCCTCCATCAAAAAAAAAAAAAAACCCAACAAAAAAGAGCAAAACAGATTTAAATTAGACTTTGGGAGTGTGCCATTTCATAAACTTCTCCCCAGAGAGCTTCAGCTAATTAAACAAATGATTGCAAAATACTCACAATGTCAACCCTGTCAGCTGATATGCGAAATACCTACACCAAGCTACGGTTATTTCACAAAAACACAATGTGAAGGAGCAATGGGCTTCAATGATAAGCACAAACCTTAGGCCATAAGGGGACACACACTTTTTAAGACCATGGGTGGATTACGGAGAGGATCAAGAACTTTGAACATCCCTTCCCATGGCCTTGGGTGTCAGCAGTCACAGCTACTCTGATCCGAGCAGGACAGCAGCTGAAGATGTGGGTGGCCAAGCTGAGAAGAAGAGTTCAAAAACAGGTTCAAAAACTGAATGAGCACTTGGGCTGCTCTCAACATTTGGGCTGCATCGAGCCCATTACTGGCAAGAGGGCAGGTTGGGAGTCGTTAATGATGCTCAAGGAAATCTCTGCATTTTTGCCATTAAATTGCAGCAACTTGGTGCAAAAAGCTGTGAAGAAGCAAGCAGATAGGAACGGGTGCCTGGGGTAGGAAACCAGGAATATAAATGTTACATGGTTAGTCTGTGCATAGTTGCTGGAGGCAATGAAAGTCTCAACTGTCCACAGCTAAAGGATTTTAAATCTCTCTGTACTTTACATAAAAGTATTCTCTTAAAAAAATCCCCATTTTTTCCTTCCTATTCTTTCCATCTCATCTTGCTTTCCTCTACTCCAAGCCAGGTGGCTTGCTCAAAGAGCCCTCTGTGCCCATCCCCTCTGCCCAAAGCCTTTTTTTGCTCTCCAGTACTTCTCTCCCATTCACCTCAGCCCCAGTGCACATCCTGGTAGCTCATCACTCTTTATTCTTCCCATTTATCTTCTTTGCAACACACACTGCCAGCATCAAGCACATGCTGCCTCCCAGGGATGACCACCCCTTTTCCTACCGCCCCCCATCCCGCTCTCATCTCACACCATATTTGATTTGCCTGAGCGAGTGGCACTTCCCAGGCTGGCACCTCAGCCATCTTGATGGAGCAGGTGTGTGCGATGGGCATAGCATGATGGGTAAACCACACTGAGGGGCTGGAGCAGGTCCAGAGAAGGGCAACGGAGCCAGTGAGGGGTCTGGAGAACAAGTCTCATAAGGAGAGGCTGAGGGAGCTGGGGGTGTTCAGCCTGGAGAAGAGGAGGCTGAGGGGAGACCTTCTCGCTCTCTCCAACTCCCTGAAAGGAGGGTGTAGCCAGGGGGGGTTGGTCTCTGCTCCCAAGGAACAGGAGATGGGACAAGGGGAAATGGCCTCAAGTTGTGCCAGGGGAGGTTCAGGTTGGAGATTAGGAAGATTTTTACACTGAAAGGGTTATGAAGCCTTGGAATGGGCTGCCCAGGGAAGTGGTTGAGGCACCATCCCTGGAGGTGTTCAAAAGACAGGTTGACATGGTGCTGGGGGACATGGTTTAGTGATGGTTTTTTTGTCAGAGTTGGGTTGATGGTTGGACTAGATGATCTTGAAGGTCCCTTCCAACCTAGATGATTCTATGATTCTAATTATTACACCCTTGACTAGGAAAATGTAATATTAACTTTCCTAAAGCCCTGTTAAGGTTCAAAGAATCCATTATACAAGGATTGAGCAAAAAGGATGGTGAGGAGGAGAGGGAGAGAAGAAGGGAGGGAAAGTTGCTCTGCTCATTGTGGTGCGGTTGGAGGGACAACGTTAAACAACCACCGACAGGGTTAGGACGCTGCAAGCCCCCAGCAGGTTTCCCAGCCCTGCTCAAGGGCCGCTTGCCGGCACTTGCCGGCACTTTGGCCACCAGGAGTGACCTCAGGCAGGTGGGCTGCTTGTCCTGCGCCTCCTGATTTAGGAGCTGAGATTTAGAGGGGATAATCCTCACTCTACCCAATCCAGGTGCCAACCCAGCTCCTGAGTGTTTGAAAATGGGAGAGGCAGCAGCAAGAGGCACAAATTCTCTCTTCTCAGGTGCCATGGCCATAACCCTGGATACTGCTGAGGGCACTGTTCTGGTCAAATCAGTCAGGGGCAATGCACGGCAGAATTGAGACAAGCCCCCACTTATCCAATCCTCCCTCTCTTTGGCTACTCCACGCCTTGGCAGCAGTATTAATGAGAAAACAGTTTTGAAAGGGGAAACTCAATTCGGAACATTCCTTTAGGAGGAATGCCAAGATCCTTCCTTGTTTATTTCACTTGTTGTGTAAACATTTTTGTAATACTCATCAATACAGTCTATAGAGTCTACTTTTTAAAACAACCAGCGTGGACATCAGTATCTTGCTCGTGACTCTGGCCTTTTCTTTGACTCCATACACTGAAGCTAATGCATCACGTTGCCATTGTACTTTATGTACTCCACTGGCCACTACTTGATTGCAGATTTCTTAGTGAATCAGCCCAAATGAATCAGAAGGAACCGAAATCACATAATACATACCAGCACTGGAAATGGTCAGGAAATAGTAATTAAGGATGAATGCTGTGTTTACGTGATCAAAACACATTCAGGCACAAGAAGACTGAAACATTCTTCACTGAACGTGTATGGTAAAAGCATTCAGTTTGCTCCTGCCAGATTCCCTCTTAGCAGTAGTTCCAGATGCCTACTGCTGAGCAATTTTAAAGTTCAGTGAACAAATTCTTTCAATTGCTTGGTTTTCTCCCATTTTCTGTGTGAATTCTTCTCAAATTCAAGCTTACTTTTTGCCTCTAAATGTAAGTGACAATTTGCGGAGGCTCTAATCAAAATGGTGGATTAACCTCTCTTTTTCCAGCCCTTAACTTCTTCAGTGTACAGAACCCATCTTGCATGGTTATGATCACAAAATATTAACATAATGTACATCTTCCTTAGCAACAGCTATAGCATCAGGGGAATGCAGCCCATAATAATGCAGCTTGATCTAGAAGCACAATAAAATATAAATAAGCTTGCTCCACTTCAGTGGCACACAGGATTCCAGCGTGAAGGGTCTTCATAAATTTAGAAACCTCATCTTCTTTTTAATCTCCAGCACAGATTATTTATAAGATTTATGGGCACGTGTTCCCTTTTATTCCAGAAAATGAAACGTAATTGTTTATTCAGTATTATTTTGCTGCACGTCTACCACTAAATTTGTGGGCATAATACAGACATGTACACACACACACACGCAAAGCAGTGCTCATAATGAAATAAAGATGAAACCCAGACTTGGAGAAAATCTAAAGGGGAGACTGCCATAAGAATATCCATAATTGTGGTCATTTTTTTAATGAAGAAAGCACAAGCAATTTTCTCCGAAAACCAGCTGCAACGAAACAAGGGATACACTCGCTAGAAATTAACATGATTAATCTAGAGCCCTCTATAAGCGTCCTGGCGTGTACCGTATCTGCCAGAAGAACAGCATCCTCATCGGGGGAAGGGCAAAGTTTTCTCCTTGCCCTAAGTCCAGCTGCTTTTCTCCAGCCCTTGAAGCCCCTCAGCCAACAGTCCCATGGCTGTTGCACCCTCATGCACGCTGGCCCTCTAACCTTTATAGTTACTTTTAACTAACTTTAATCTCTCTTCTTAAAGGCAATCAAGATCTTTTAAATATTGCTTTTTGAGCCTTTTCAAGGAGAATGAACTATATCGAGCCAATCTGAAGGCAATAACAAACCATTTGGAGCTAGAGGATAGCAGCACTTGACTTCTGAGCAAATATTGCAGTTATCAAGCCAAATTCACTTGGCTGAAACACTTAAGTCATGAGGCCTTTTATGAGGGAGCCAAGTTACAAGCAACAGGGCTCCGTAATGTTTATCTGTAAATCAGTATTTAGTATGCATTTATTAGGGCTAGGATTTCCAAAAGCACCTTTCAAGAGTGATGTATTCAGCTCACGAGCATAAATTTCTCTCTGAATGCATTGTATCAGATCACTGGGATTCCTCTATAACAAATAATACACAAAGGGAAAAATCAAAATTCAACAATCTACTTTAAGGAAATTCAAGGGCCAACGCAGGCTCTAAACCCAAACATTTTAGAAACTATCAGACCACCGACTCTGGTGGAAATCTCTCATTTCCAACAATTTTTAGTTCAACCCAAGATGGTTCCAAGAGCCAAGTGCTGTAAAAAACCTGCTTACGCACAGAAAATCCCACCGCACAGGTGAAGAGCCATCAAATGAACACAAAACTCTTCAACTCAGTGCTGTCAACAGCAGTATGTCTGAGCCTAACATGATTTGTTTGTATGGGAAATCGGCTGCCTGCCTTTCTAGAGATGCATGGCTTGTGTCTGATGAACTCCAATGAGAGCACACAAACTTACTCATTGACTACTCAGATCCTTCTACATTTTATTGGAAGGCAGCCAGACTACATCACTGAATAGCCCAGGTCTTTAAGAGTTGCTTTTCCTAACTTGTCTTAAATCAGAACTTACATTTTTGATATTTCTTTTTTAAGGGTGACCCGCTTACTTTAAATACATCATACACACAGTGAAAAATAACAACCACAGAAAATGAAAAGAATGAGAAGAAAATAATAAAGAAAATATTTTCCTGAAGAAGATGCTATAGATGTAACATGATATTCCACCACTGCAAGCATTTTAACATACATGCCACTCAGAAATCCAAGTCACAAGTCTAGGAAACTTTAATATTTTGTTAGGTAAACTTAATATTCAGTATCTAGTCTTAAAACCATTTCCCACTTGTGATGGAAAACTCTGTCATACACTAAGAAGGCCTCTACTATTATAAATGGTGTTAACTGGATCATTTTTCATCCAGATTTATATCTGAGGAAGAATAAAACAAATATTATCCCCGTAGCTGCGACAGAATAAAACATGTTTAATTATTAAGTAACAGTATACCAGTAATATACCAACAGCGCTATATCAGAGGTGGCTTCCTAGCTGGATTACTAACAAACCACCTTCCCAGATCTAGACTACTGAGTTGCTCTCCACCAGGGAGATGCCAAAAACAAACGCCAAAACAAAGCCATAAATTAAAAAAAAAAAAATAATTAATGTCACGGGGCATTCCTACAAAGAGGCCCCACGTGTGGTAACCCGAGGGAAGATGCACCCTACGTACAGCATGGGGTGCGAGCAGCGCGGCTGCAGGGGCAGATAGAGACTTCCCGGTGGCCAGGCTCTTCAGCTGTGGCAGAGGGCCCCCGTAGGAATTGCCACCTCACATTCTTTGCCTTTTTAAAGTCTCCAGATGGGTAAGATGAAGACCAGTTGTGCCTACATCAATCAAAGCACCAGAGACCAATCCTATTCCCTTTTAAACAGGCGTCTGTCTCAGGAAATCAGTGGACCTGAAATATGATCTCGCGTATGATTTATTTGCCATTCTCTCCCATTACACAAATATAAATATAACAGGCATTTTTCTGCAGCCCTGAAATGATTCAGAATTAATACCAGATGACAAAATGGACCATGTACCAGGAGGGGAAAAGTTACAGTAAAACCGCATTCCCATTAATGGGGCCATTCATTCATATGGCCACTATTCCACAGGGGAGCTGGACATAAATTATGTATTTGACGTCTAGTTATAGACGATTATATCTGACATAATGAAGTTATAATGGAAGGAGTTTGCACACTGTTTGGTTATTAAGTGCCCATTTCTTGTCCCTGTACCAGGTGCAATGGTGATAGGCTATACAAATCATCCAGAAGAAATGCCAAAATGGGCTCCCTTACTGATAAAGCACCACACATGTTTATTAATTTAACAGCTTGTCTTATGTCTCCCCCATCTGCTCATTTAAAACAGTTATTTGCCTTATAAATATTTCAGAAAAAGAAGTGTAGCCAAAAATTAATCTGGCAGAAAAGAGATTAAAAAAAAAAAAAAAGTTTGAGAAGGGTCTCATCCTGTATGCAGCACTGTGCTCTTTTTTTCCACATTGAATTGGTTCAACAGCTTTTTTCCAACCTGGTAATAGGACATTCACTTTAGATTAGTGATGCTTGAGGGTGCACTGCCATAGCTGACTCTGCTCTCCAGCTGTTGCCACTGTCAAGTGAGTGAAAACTCCCACTGCCCATGGGGAGCGGTACGACTCAGCACAGCGGAAAATGACACCCACCATCAAAAAAATATCCCGGGTAGATGTCAATGTCCGTTTTGAGCTTATCAGGTCATGTGGTAGCTTCAAACAGCCTATAAAGAGTAACATTTCAAGGTATCTTTAAATCACAGCTCATGCTGATCTCCACAGCAAAACTCCTTTACAAGGCAGCAGCTAGCTGTTAAAAAAGAAAAACAAGTTTAAAAGTGCTTTTATTTTTTTTTTTTTTAGGATGAGCAGGAATAATGCAAAAGGTGTTAAACGTCACTCAGACTGTTCTCCATACCCCACCCCACCCCCCAAAAAAATAATTCCTTAAGTATTTTAAAGTGTAAATACTTTGAAGACTTCCCACCAGCATCCAGGATTTAGCATTCCTCCTTGAGAGACTTTGTTAGCTCTGGCTTTCTGCTAGAGCGAATGCTGTTACCTTATAAATAAACAGCAATGCCCCGAGGTGCCCCTCTGCGAAGTAAACACACATTCCAAAGAAGTGAGAGCAACAATTCAATACCATAGGAAAAAAGAAAATGGGGAATGGCATGCAATTCACTCCTTCTGACTACGGATAACTACAGGACGTAAAGCGGGACCTTGCTGATGATAACAAGCAAACAGGAGGACTGCAGGCTGGCTGTAAGATTTCACAGAATCACAGGATGATATAGGGTTGGAAGGGACCTCTGGAGATCATCTAGTCCAACCCCCTGCCCAAAGCAGGTCCCACAGGAATGTGTCCAGGAGGGTTGGAAATGTCTCCAGAGAAGGAGACTCCACCACCTCCCTGGGCAGCCTCTGCCAGGGCTCTGCCACTCTCAAAGGAAAAAAGTTCCTCCTCATGTTTAGGTGGAACTTCTTACATTCAAGTCTGTGCCCATTTCCTCTTGTCCTGTCCCTGAGCACCACTGAAAAAAGACCGGCCTCATCCTCTTGACACCCTCCCTTGAAGTATTTCTAAGCATTGATCAGATTCCCCTTCAGCCTTCTCTTCTCCAGACTAAAAAGACCCAAGTCCCTCAGCCTTTCCTCAGCTCCAGGTCCCTCATCATCTTTGTAGCCCTCTGCTGTCCCCTCTCCAGCAGTTCCCTGTCCTTCTGGAACTGGGGAGCCCAGAAGCTCCAGGAGCTGTGGCTACTCCGGTTATGATACTAGTTATCGCCACCCATGATACCCAATGAGGAATTAATAAATACAGAGCACGGCCCATGTTTAAGCAGCTGCCTCTTCAAGGAAAATCAGTGTAGTCCAGGAAGGTGGACATTTTGGCATGGATCTGAGCCACAATGACAGATTTTTGGAGAGCTCTGGATAAGACTGAGAAAAGCACTGTATCCTTACATCAGAGCTCAACCCACCACTGTCTTCACAACCCAAATGAGCTCCATACCTGGCAATTCATTCCTGCTTCTGCCTCTACCCCACTGCCCCAAACCCACCCCATCGCCGCGCTGAGCTGTCTGAAGACTCATCTCCAGCTTTGAGGTTGAGGGCTTTAAACGAGTCTGCCCATCATGACAAAGAACACAACAAATCCGTACAGACCTCTTCAAAACAAGGCAGATGAACATTCACAGTACGTGTAAAGCTCCTAGTCATTGCAAGACCTTTCCATTTAGACTGGACATTAGGAAACAATTCTTCACAGAAAGAGTGGTCAGACACTGGAATAGGCTGCCCAGGGAGGTGGTTGAGTCACCATCCCTGAATGCGTTTAAGAGTCATTTAGATGTCAACAACTTTGTAGAGTTGATGGTTGGACTCAATGATCCCAAGAGTCTTTTCCAACCTGAATGATTCTATGATTGACTGTGCAGGTAAGGTAGTCATCTCCCAGCCAGTCAGTGCAACACCAGGTACCTGCACGTCTGAAAAGTTACCTGAAAAGACAGGTATGAGAAAATGTTGCATGTGAGTCACTGGCTTGCTGCAATGAGCTCTCACACCCTGTGTTGGAGGCAGTGAGATCCTCTGGTGGGCCCAGGGCAGTCACAAAGGGGAAGATCTGAGAGCAGTCATACTTGGAGAAAAGGCTGAGCAAAAGCGAAGAGGATTTCTCACACTTCTGAGGAGAAGGATCCGGGGGTCCTGGTGGACAGTAAACTCTCCATGAGCCAGCAACGTGCCCTTGTCACCAAGAGGGCCAATGGGATCCTGGGCTGCGTAGGGAAGAGTGTGGCCAGGAGGTGGAGGGAGGTCATTCTCCCCCTCTGCTCTGCACTGGGGAGGCCACAACTGGAATCCTGCATCCAGCAGAGCTCCTCAGTTCAAGAGAGACAGGGAACTCCTGGAGAGAGTCCAGCGTAGGGCAACAAAGATGATGGAGGGATTGGAGCACCTCCCTGATGAGGAAAGGCTGAGAGAGCTGGGGCTCTTTAGCCTGGAGAAGAGAAGGCTGAGGGGAGACCTTATCTACATTTACAAGTACCTAAAGGGTGGGTTGAAGGAGGATGGAGCCAGACTCTTTCCAGTGGTTCCCAGTGACAGGACGAGGGACAACGGGCACAAGCTGGAACACGGGAAGTTCCACTCCAATCTGAGGAAGAACTTCTTTGGGGTGAGGGTGGCAGAGCCCTGGAAGAGGCTGCCCAGGGAGGGTGTGGAGTCCCCTTCTCTGGAGATCTTCAAGCCCCGCCTGGATGCTCCTGAGTGATGTGCTCTGGGCAACCCTGCTTTGGCAGGGGAGTTGGACTGGATGTTCTCTAGAAGGTCCCTTTCAACTCCAACAATTCTGTGATTCCACAAAGATGACCCTGTATAGGATCAAAGAAGAGCAGGACACTACGTAGCACCCCAGCATTGGATAAGCAAAAAAGAGAATAAGGGTCCTGAGCATGAGGGACCCCAACCAGCATCCAGCGCCTGGTGCTCTCTTGGCTCAAAGGCACTGAATTTGCCAGTCATTTGCCTCTGACTCCGTGTGTCAGCCTGAATAAAGGCAAGGAGTGCCCTCGGGCCGCAGTGCCCAGCGCTCCCCATCCTCTGGGCCTGGGCAGGGGGACTTGGGCTCTGCAACGAGCCCAGCTGTCACCTCCTCCTGCATCATCTGCCAAGCCATCGACCCTCTCCGGGACCTTTGGGAGAGGAAAAAAAAAGACCACAACACAAGACCCAGAATGTGTGCATCAAAAAAAAACCTGCTCTATTTTGGGTAATAAGATTTCACAGTGCTGCCGACATCCCGCAATGGCTTTCCCTCAGACACTGCAAACGCAAAGTGGGAGGAAAATGGCAGAATGAAGCCAGCTCTTGAAGGAAGGGAGCACAAAGAGACACTCTGCTGAGCTGGAGAAGAAAGGGGTAAAACCAAGAAAAACCTCTGGCTGACTCCCTGACACGCTGCCCAAAGGATAGGGGGAGATTCTGTGTCTACAGAAGTTGAACCTCACAGTTGAGGCTTACAGGAGAATAAAAACCACCCACAGGGCTTTAACTGGGACCAAAACATCCTCGCTGGCTAGAGAAATCTGTGCAGAAGGGTGAGAATCTTCCACTCCTCATTTATTTGCTATTCATTTCTAGAACCAGGGACCAATACACAGTTTTGCTTATCAATTAATGTTTTGGAAATGTTCTGACTTCAAGCTTATCAGTCTCCAAGACAACTACTCCCTGAGCTTCAATTTTGAAGGAAATCTTTGCGAAATGCTAACTCAAGAGGGGAGAAGAGCTCCTCAGACTGCCTAGCATGTATTTCGTGTTTAATATGATTCCCCATATATGCTCAAATCTGCTTTTATAAAGCTTTATAAATAGTTTTAGTGTGTGGACTCGGTGAGTTTAATTCACTTATTTGCTATGTTTTAGTACTTGGCAGAATTTAAGTCCAAATGCTAAATTTAATTTATTGCTATATATGATAATTCCATAAAATCCCTTTCTAAGATAGAGTATCAGCATCACCCTCATCTGCTATTGTCAGTAACCAGCGATCCATTTTTAAACATGGGTTTAATCTTCAGCCTATGGGATCACAGCCCGAGGTCTCAGCTACCCCTGGAATTATTCTGCGTATGGACGGTGTAAACAGCTGCGTAAAAATCAGGTAATCACGGCTGGATTGTTAGACTGAGAGAAGGTGTAAAAATCACGGTTAACAGTGCTTCGTATATGGAACTAATTTTGAAACACCATCAAATTAAAAAAGGGGTAGGGATTATGAAGCACCGTGATGCAAAATGCTGATTCAGGACCTCATTTCTACGAAGTGATTTGCAGTGTCGTTACCGCGGAGCTGTGTGGAGCAGCGGTGCAGAGTAATTACTCTGTAACGCACGATGACATTAATGTACTAGTAAACTACTGGAGTTCATACTCTATTCACTACCAGCACCAGGGCTCTGAAAGGCAGGTAAAAATGCCCTGCACGCATAAACAATGTGTGTAAATGTCACCAGTGATAAAATTTTTAAAAAGGAGAAGGAAGAGGCAGTTACAAATAAATCTGCCAGCTGAGAATTGCAACTGCACAGACCCACAGGAGCACTAAAGCTGTATCGTTTTTTAATAACAGGGGAAGGAAAGATGCTTTTATATCCCTACTCTGGCTTTATTTCCATTTTCTACTATGAAAATTGTACGGTGGCTTCTTCTTTTTGCCACTCTGAGTGCAACATTGAACTGCGCCGGGTGTTCAGCTCAGTGCAAGAGAAATGAAGAGCACCAAAGTAACAGCGTTAGTGGTTTATGATGCCTCTCACAATGCTGTGCTTCTTCTAGAGTTCCAGCTATTGGGAATACGGAGAACGAATGAGAGCTTCAGGACAGAGGTTATTTTGCCTCCTTTGTTTAAAACAGCTCTTGTAGTTATGGGATGAAGCTTAGAATGTGACCTGAGCATGTCCTAAGGTGTCAGAAAATGCAGCCAAACAAAAAAAATGAATAAGCCTCACGCAACTAAAAAAAAAATAATAATGATTATTACAACACTCGAATGGATTTTGGGATTTGGGGTGCTGTGGCTAGAAAAGAAGCAGCAGATGCACAAGTAGAACTACACATCCCAGGGCTAGAGGAAAGCCTTGTTCTTCCCCCAGGAGACAATTACTATGTTTTTAATACCCCCCAGTCATCAGCTAATAGACTGATGCCTTCAGAGCTGGATGCCTCCCTGTCCCTCTCCCGTTAAGTTACACAAGAGGATTCAAGTCCTTTTACCAGCACGTAGCAGCAGTAACATCAGTCCTTCCACACTGAGCAGCTCTTTCTGTAAGATCTCTCAACTTGTGGGGGGTGGAGGCCCTCCTGCCTGGTGGCTTCCTGGTGGAAGCAGTTAAGGCAGCAGTTTATGTTGCAGCAACTCCATTTTACCTTCTCTGCAAGTGTTGCTGCTGTTCTGCCTGACCCACTTTGCCCTGCTCCTGGTGGCAGTGCCATTCATCTTGCAGAGGCAGCTGTGCCCTCATGAATGGCAGATCACTGAAGGTTTTTGTTAGTCTTTAGTTCTTTTATCTCGGAGAAAGCAAGGCACAGCTTCTTTGGCTGCTGCTGCTGTTCCAGCATCCTTGAGTCTTCCATAGGTTGCTCCAGACCCCACGGCAAAGATTTACATTGACCTATTCCAAGTAAGCTCTGAATCATCACAGCCAACATCAGAGACAGACTTGAGCAAGAAGGTCCTGGAAGCCACAACTATGTCTGCCTTACTGGAGTGCTCTGCTAAAAAATCAAGGTAGTAAATTTTATTGCAGAACTAGGGGTTTTTAAGGGACCTAGAAGAAGCTGACAATCACAAATACATGTGTCAAATCTCAGGGTGGTTCACTTAAAGCTGAATGGAGGTTGTGGACTGCCAGGAGACTGTATGCGACCAGCCTCATGACAAGACCAGATTTGGAGAGAGGACTGTGAATCCAACATCCTCACACCCAAGTGCCACCACCCAGCACGAGGTTCCCCCTTGCAGAGATGCAAGAGGAACCACCAAGGAATGATAGCGCTGAGGCTGCTTCTGTGCAGCAGGAGTCAATTCCTGAGCTTTTGTTACTGCGTCAGCCAAGAAAACCCACCCTCACACTTACAAAGGGAAAAAAAAACAGCAAATGATCATGTCAAAGATGGATGACACATGGATGCTGGCAGAAAAGCTGACTCAAAATTAAGGGAGCCTTTTACACCAAGAACATTAACAGTATGCTTTCACAGAATCACAGAATCTTCATGGTTGGAAGGGACCTTTGAGATCATCGAGTCCAACCATTAAAAAAACCACACCAAACCAAAAAAACCCCACACAACACCAAACAAAAAAACCAACACCTCATCACCACAACAATCAGCCAACCCAACAATCTCGGGCACTAGAGCATGCCCTGAAGTGCCACCTCTACACGTTTCTTAAATCCCTCCAGGGATGGGGACTCCACCACCTCCCTGGGCAGGCCGTTCCAGGGCCTGACCATCCTCTCAGCAAAGTCATTCTTCCTCAGATCTAATCTAAACCTCCCCTGCCCCAACTTCAGACCATTTCCTCTGCTCCTCTCATTATTCCATTGGGAGAAGAGGCCAACCCTCACCTCTCTACACCCTCCTTTCAGGGAGTTGTAGAGGGCAATGAGGTCTCCCCTCAGCCTCTCCTCGTAGGACTTGTTCTCCAGACCCCCCACCAGCAAAGACTTTAGCCCACAAAGTCCTTGGGCCATTTGGAGGAGCAGGGTTTGCAGCGGCAGCAGAAATTCACCAACACAAAGGTCTTTTTTGTCTCCCAGAACATTAAAGATGGATAACCAAGTAAGATACAGAAGAGAGCTTTCTTCATATTATGTACTGACAGCGTGCCTATCCAGATCAATCTTGCATTAACACATTGCATTTTTCGATCCTGAGCACCAAGAGAAAAACGTGCGCCCACAAACTCACACTCACAGCCTTACAGTGTCGGGGCAGAATGGTGACAACCATCACAGAGATCAATCCCCTACCCTTTCAGCCGCTGGAGCACCCTTTGGAGAGTAGGAGGAAGGAAAAACCCCAAACTTAAGCTATAGTGCATCTCCCTGCTAACACGCTTTGGCTCTCCTCTTCCTCCCCTTCTCTTCTTCTGCAACGTTCCCTGGGTTTGATGTTCATACATATTTCTGGAGCTGACCAAGAAATTCCTCCATATACCTGTTCGATTTTAGCTTTGCTATTATCCATTCCGAGAAGGGCAAGGTGGTCATTTTGATATCCCACCTGAATATTGACAACCTAATTAAAAGGAACAAAGGGAGGTGTAAGAAGTCTGCACCAAGCCCCATTCCCGAGGCCACAGGGGCAAACACTAGGTGTTCATAACAACACAACCAGGGGATGATCTTCCAAATGGGGCAGAGAAATCAAGGGCTCACGTTCATATGACTTTACTTGCACCATTCAAGAGAGGCACCTCTCTTAGGAGGGCTACTCTGGACTCACTCCATTCTTATCAGCTACTAGCACTGCTCCTGAGGACAACCACTCCACCCAAAATTGCAGTCTCCTGCAAGAACGAACTCCTCTAGAACGAACATGTCTCCTCACTAGCTCTAGAACAAACCTTGAGCAATGCCAACACGGATTGAATCCAGGCCTGAACTGCTGCATGAGCACTTCTGGACCTCAATTGACCTGAGGGGCAGGTGAAATCAGGCTTTTTGCATCCTGCCACAAGCTCCCTATGCCTGTGCGCTGCCATTAGGAAGGAAGGGAGGAAGGGAGAGGGCAGGACACAAGGTATACCTGTCCCTACAGAAGTAAACACTTCTAAAGAAGAGCAAAATAGCTTGTGAACAAGGTGATATGCTCAAAGTTATATAATTGGGCACATGGGGCATGGTTATCTCTCGTACAGCTCTCTCTCGGGAATTAAATTGCTCCCAAGAGTTTCCTTGGATGGAGGGTAGTGACTGTACCCCGGAGGCTCTATGAACAAACGGGTGACTTGCACCCACTGCCGGGGCTGGTTTGCAATGCACGGGCATGGAGACGGCGTCACTGACTCACCCTTGGACGGCGGTCTCTCCAGATCTGAGTCGAGGTGGATCGGTGGGGCAATGTAGGAAACCTGCCCGTGGTGAGCTTGCCCTGTGGAAAAATAAGTGTTTGAGTTCCACTGTTTCCTTCAGAGATCTATGAGGGCTATAATTAAACATACAGCATTTTTATGGCACTGGATTCCAAACAGTATTACATACTATTGTGCATTTTTCAAAATGAGCTTTCATTTTGTGGAGACACCTGATGAAAAGTTGAAAACACTCCCATTTCTTTTCCTTTTTCCATGCAGACCTGGGCACTACGCTGAACTTTAGCTACACCTGCTTTACCATTACCACGTACGTTTTGCACAATATTCTCTTAGAAGGCCATACGCCACAGAAGACAACGGATTTCACACAAGCCCGTTCAATCTGTTGATCTCAGTCCAAGAGGGAAGCAAGCCTTTCTGTGTCACTGCAATTTTTGAAGGAAGAGTGGTATGAAGTACAACTGCATCTGGTTCTCCCACCTGCAGAAGACGCAGATAGTTTGCAGAGTTCGGCATCGCTTTCACCTGGGTGGAAGCTTTTTGGTTCCCAGCACCACTGTGCAGTTTCCCAGTTGCTAAAGACTCAATTCCTCTCCAGTAATTTGGAGGTAACTATATCGAGAAACTTCTATTTATAATAAAAACATGTTGTTATAATTAATCTATTTATTGTAACAATTTACAGGGTTGTTAATCTCTTTTTCTAAACATGGAAAGTTAATGATACATAGATTACGATAACAGTTAGAGTAACCTTCCCGTTTCAAGTAATATTTGTGCCGCAATAAAAGCCGTTGATTCCTCTTATGAGACACATTCCAAATAATTAATACTGCTCCCTGTTGACACTGGCTGTTGTTGCTCCAAGCAATTTCCAAGCTAGTGGCACAGGCAGCAGAGCAGCAGCACAGTCCTCTGGATTCTTTTTAACGACATCTAGGAATACCACAAGCACAGTATGCTGGTGCACATAATATGTTGAAAACATCTCTTTATTGGGGATAAAATATTAATGGGGAAGGCGGGGGAGCAGGAAGAATTGTGTCTGAATAGGCAGGATATATTTACCACTTTACGCTGAGGCTGACTCAGATAATTTGCATTATTAGCCATTACAACAACGGGATGTTATTCAGGTTTAAAATCTACCGACGCATCATAAATTCTATATTTGCTTTAAGTGCTTTAACATGGAAAATCTGCTTCAGGCAAACCCATAGCTCATAACAAGTTACCCCACTTTCCCCTTCTCGTTTACATGTTAAAAATCCATTTGGTGTCATTAGTGAGCATAAGCCACCATTTAATAGCTGCTCGGTTCTGCATCAGAAGCAGGCAGACAGTTTGCTCTCACTCCAGGCTGCTCAATGTGCAGGACTGGTGCCCCCACAACCATTCAACAGGCTCCCCAGTCGCTCCATCAAAGACCCCACCGAAATGCAAAATACCCGAGGTTGGCAGGGAGCTCTGGAAACCACCTGCTCCAGCCCAAGGGCAAGAAGAGCCCATGGCAGGTGTCCCCTATATCAGTGCTTGGCCATCCTCACAGGAAAAAAAAAAAAAAAGCTTTTTCTTATGTTTGAGTGTAATTTCTTGCATTTCAATTTGTGCCTCTTGTCCTGTCACTTTATACCTCTAAGAAGGGGTCCGTCCTCTTTATTTCTGCCCATCAGGTACTTAGACACATCAGTAAGATCCCCTGGTCTAGGCTGGAAAATGACCACACAGAGATGCTTCAGTCCCTTAATCATCATTGTGGCCCTTTGCTGGACTGGCTCCAGCAAGTCCCTGCTCTCTGGACCCAACGTCCAGAAACTCTTCACCACCCCCAGCAGAGGGGTAGGGTCACCTCCCTGGACCTGCTGGCTCTGCTCTGCTTAATGCAGCCCACGGGGCTGGGGGCCCATTTTGCCCTCTGTGCACGTTGCTGGCACCTGGTTTCGGCACTGACTTTTGAAGAAGTTTATCACCTGGTCTTCTTGGGATGCCAAATACAAAAAAGAATGATTCTGCAGGCTTAAAGGTCTAGGCTGGAGTAAAGAAATACATGCACAGTACATAAAAGACTACAAAACATCTGCAAGTTTGTTTAGACATTCATAACCATTCAGTAATATCTATGGAAGTTTATGAATGTTTTATAAAAGCTTTTACCTAATACGGGGGAAGCAGTAGCACCAAATGATCTTTTGCGATAAATGAAACAAGTTGCTGAAAGCTTTTATCTACTTGCTACTGATGCAAAACACAGTACTTCCAAAAAAACCCAAACTTGACTTCTGTTAGACTGTACACTTCTCGCACTGCTAATAAATCAAATTTTGGGTTTTAATATTCTTTCTATAAAATAACAATGCAAAGAATTGTTGTGCTTCTTTTTTCTGGGCATGGATGCCAGCTAGTTGCTCTTCAGACTCATCACAGTCTTCCTACACAAGGAAAAAATGCTCTCCACTGCTATCTGTGGCCCCAATCACAGAATCACAGAATTATAGGGGTTGGAAGGGACCCTTGGAGATCATCTAGTCCAACCCCCTGCCAAAGCAGGGGCACCCAGAGCAGGCTGGACAAGAACACATGCAGGCGGGTTTGGAATGTCTGCAGAGAAGGAGACTCCACAAGCACTGATGAGATCCCCTCATCAGACCACATCAGACCACAGACCGAGGTCTCTCAGGCCTTCCTCATGAGAGAGGTGCTCCATTCCCTTGAGCATCTTCATAGCCCTCCACTGGACTCTTCCCAGTAGATCCCTGTCCTTCTTGAACTGGGGAGCAAGTGGCTGTGTTTGGAGGTGCTTACACCACGGTGCGTAGGAGAGGCAGTGCATGGGAGCACTGGGTCATCAGAGGTACTAGCACAAAATTAAATTAAATCCTCTGCATGCAATGCTAGCTAGGCTGTCTAAGAAGGATCTTGAGAACCGGTGAGCCCATGGAAGACAAAACCAAAAGAGGCTGGAAAATGGGAGGGAAAATGAGCAGGAGATGCAGTCTGATGTGGCAGAAAATAAAAAGTGTTGCAGTAATCACCTCCGGATGAGGACATTAAAGAAAGGGGACTTTCAGCCCTTGAGACAAAACGCTTGGAGCATGTTTGTTTAAAAAATACATCTCCTGGTGGCTTCTCATTGCTGCTGCTGGAGCTGGGACAGGCACGTGGGAGAACTGCAAGTGAGGCAGGACTGGCCATGCCCACTACTGTGCCATGGGCACACAGCAAAGGAGCAGCAGGGAAAAAGGAGGAACTGCCACGCTGGTGATTTCAGTTATCTTTATGGTATTGCCAGCACCAGAGCTTTAGGAGGTAAGTCATCAGATCTTTAGGAGGTCTCTTATCAGACATTTCAAAAAGGCTTACTTCTAGTTAAGTACATGTTGGCATTCTTTCTCTTTGCTTTTGGGGGTTTGAATCTTCCGGTTTTATGTTTTCTATTCAGGTTTATTCTGTAACAGTGCACAGGAGAATCTAAGGGAGAAGATGAGCAAGGGCTGGGCAGAAAGGTCCCCTGCATGTGTACACGATGATAGGAGTTGTGCTCTAGAAAAATCAAACATCACAGGGACTGGAAACTTGGCACAGGGTCAGGAGGGAGGTCTGCCCTGGTAGATGCTACGAACAGTGGGCATGTTTCCAAAAAGGATCGGGGAGGGGGGCGAGTTTTTTTACTAGATAAACGGAGGAGGTTCCTTTGTTGCTACTTTCTTTGGTTAGTCCATGCATTCACAGATTTTTTTTTCTGTAATTTTATATCATGGCATCCATAGATGACTACATCACTTAGGGGCAGATTTTTAAGATGTGTGGATGTTTATTTTCTGTCTGTGAGCATCCATATCCCTCAAAAAAAAAAAAAAAAGTCCCTTAGGCCAAGCTATTATGTTTTCTTCAGCCTTCACAAAACATTATTTTTGTTCTTCTAAGTTATTGGTTTTTTAAAATGTGTGGCATCTCTCATGTGTCAGGCCCGATAACAATGGCCAGCCAGGCACTTTTTCTAATCCACAAACATCTCCCCTGTTTCCTCTACCCGAGGAAGGCTCTGTCACGAGGCAGACTTTCAAGGTCATATCTACATTTTTCTCCCAGAATTGCTGCTACCAAACATGCTTCTCTTTCCATTGCCACAGCATGTGCATATGGCCTGCCTACTACAGATGCCGTACGTCTGTCCTCATTGAGAGGGGCAGCGTGAGCAGAAGACAGGGAGTTTGTGGCTACCCATCTCACATTTGCTGCTTGGCCCATCTCACCTGAGACGGTTTTGACACTTACGCAGTGTTGGCCAGACCTGAATCCTTGTGGTATGATACAAAATAAAGCAGACATGGACTGACCCACAGTTGTCCTCCAGTGCTAGTCCTTGTTGCTCGTTGCTCCCCCTGCCCTGCTACTGCCACTCACAGGGAGCCATGGCCATCAACCATGTCGGTGACAGGACCTCACCACAAGAAGAATAAAGGAAACAGAGCCCAGCCTTAGCGATTAGATATGAAAACTTCATCCCACCTTACTTTGATGATTACATTTCATTGCTGTTTACTTTTTTACCTGGGAGACAGCTGCAGAAACACCAGATGGTTATAATCAGGGTTGGATTTGGAGAAGGCTGTGCAAGCTGTTATGATACGAGGCATGCCCAACTTTCCATCACCAGCAGAGACATCTTGACCTTTGGTATTTTGTCAGAAGAAATTTTTACTTTTTTTAACAACTGAAACCTGAACGACTTTAATTTAAAGAGATGCAGGTATTTTGGAGTATCCTGCAAAATTTGGGAAGGAGCTGACACCAGCCGTTTCCTCTCCTACAGGCACGGGTACCAGGCCAATATCAGTTAGCATGTGGGCAGCTCTTCAGGTCGAAGAGCAGTCGATCAAATAGGCTTGTGGGTTAATAGATGTGTGGGTAGAAATGAAAGCCTGACAGCTGGAGAGATGGTCACGCAGGCGAGGGAGGCCGTGTCCCACCTCCTGGTGCTCCACCATTGTCAGCTCAGACCCAACTCACAGAAAAAACAGCTGAAGGACCAGGCAATTTGGAGAAGGAGGTCTTGAGTGTTTCTGCCATCCCTTTTTCATTAAGGCTTTCACATTCCCCTTTTCAAGTGTTTTTCTGCAGTAGCTGGAACTGGAGAGCGGGAGATTGGAGTCATCCATTCCTAGAACTGGGGCTTGAACTAAACATCTGAAACTGCAGAATTCATGCATCACTTGGTAAAACCTGTACTGTCAGCCTTTGCGACTGACTTGAGCTGCACCAGAGATACCGGCCTCAAAATTTCGTATAGATCTATTGGGCAAAATTTTTTTTTTTTAACGGAGTCAGTCAGAAAACTTGTAACACTATTAGAGCCAGAAGGACCACTGCTCTGATCCTCTAGTTTGGACTCTTGACTCCAAGATTTATCTGTGTGCTTGTGTTCCAGTGCCATTGACAGGGCTTGCTTTAGGCACCCCCTCTTGCCTCCCTTCCTTCAACCCTCTCAGATGTCACTGTTGCAAATAATAGTAAAATCAAAGAAAAAATGTGATTCTGTTGATTAACAAAAAGGTTTATGAGGTAACTTGATCCTGACAATATAATTAGGGGAGTGGGCAGCATGGATTCACTAAGGGGAAATCATGCTTGACCGATCTGATAGCCTTTTATGATGGCATGACTGGCTGGGTGGATGAGGGGAGAGCAATGGACATTGTCTGCCTCAACTTCAGCAAGGCTTTTGACACTGTCTCCCACAGCATCCTTATAGGTAAGCTTAGGAAGTGTGTGTTAGATGAGAGGACAGTGAGGTGGATTGAGAACTCGCTAAGTGGCAGAGCTCAGAGGGTTGTGATCAGTGATGCAGAGTCCAGTTGGAAGCCTGTAACTAGTGGTGTTCCCCAGGGGTCAGTACTGGGTCCAGTCTTGTTCAACATATTCATCAATGACCTGGACGAGGGGACAGAGTGTACCCTCTAAAAGTTTGCTGATGACACAAAACTGGGAGGGGTGGCTGACACACCAGAAGGCTGTGCTGCCATTCACAGAGACCTAGACAGGCTGGAAAGTTGGGCGGAGAGGAACCTGATGAAATTCAACAAGGGCGAGGGTCCTGCACCTGGGGAGGAATAACCCCATACACCGGCACAGGTTGGGGGCTAACCTGCTGGAGAGCAGGTCTGTAGAGAGAGACCTGGGAGTCCTGGAGGACAAGTTGACCATGAGCCAGCAATGGCCCAAAAGGACCAATGGCATCCTGGAATGCATTAAGAAGAGGGGGGCCAGCAGGTGGAGGGAGGTCATCCTCCCCCTCTACTCTGCCCTGGTGAGGCCATATCTGGAGTACTGAGTCCAATTCTGGACTCCCCAGTTCAAGAAGGACAGGGAACTACTGGAGAGAGTCTAGCGTAGGGCAACAAAGATGCTCAAGGGAATGGAGCACCTCTCTTATGAGGAAAGGCTGGAAGACCTGGGTCTGTTCAGCCTGGAGAATAGAAGACTGAGAGGGGATCTCATCAATGCTTATAAATATCGAAAGACCAGGTGTTCAAAGGGTGGGATCGGGCTCTTCTCAGTGGTCCCTGGTGACAGGACAAAGGACAAAAGACACAAGGTGGAACACAGGAAATTTCATCTGAACATGTGGAAAAATTTCTTTCCTGTGAGGGTGTCAGAGCCCCGGAAGAGGCTGCCCAGGGAGGTGGTGGAGTTTCCTTCTCTGGAGACATTCAAACCCCACCTGGACACGTTCCTGTGCAACCTGCTCTGGGTGGACCTGCTTTGGCAGGGGGTTGGACTAGATGATCTCTGAAGGTCTCTTCCAACCCCTACAATTCTGTGATTCAATCACTTAGTCCCTCATTCCTCTCACTCACTCGCTTGGATCACTAATGAGTTAATAACCATGAAACCACACATCGATTCCTGAGACCTTGATTTCAGTTCTTCACATCATTTTTTTTAATAACAATGGGATGGGCACACACTAGGTACGCTGAATATATATTCTAAGGAAAAGTCTTGGAAAACACAGTGACAATTTTACAATATCTTTACAGATAAAGTATATTTTGCATGCTGTGGCCTTTTTTCCCATGTCACTGAAAAATTCCATTTTAAAAAGTGGTCCAGTTTGTGATGATCTGATCTGTAAAAAACAACATTACTTTTTGGCCATATTTCTTTAATCCTCTAACTGTTAACAAGATTTTTTTAAAAAAACTAATTTATTATCTAACTGAAGAAAGCATTCCATTTTGTTGGATTGCAATTTCCAGGATCATCACTCTCATGCTCTTTAATTTCCAAAATTAGTACATTTTTTTTCTTGTCCTTTTTTCTCCATTCATGAGTCTTTTTGAACTCCATAATATGTAGGCAAATATAAAAACATATGGAAAGGGAAATTAAAAAGCTGGTAGGTTTGCTAGCAAACTCTCCTGACATGCCATTAAATACATTTCATTCAGACCTATTACTCGGCATATATTCAGACTTCTCCTGGCAGCCTTTTTTTTTCTGCCTTTCATCAGTGACTATCTTTACAAAACATTATTTCCTCACTGCCCACCCTTTTCCACTTTGCATTAAAAGCTTTCTTTTTAAATAAAGCTTTTATAAAGCCATTCTCTACCTCAGACGTGTCAGAGTTAGCACTGATTCTGTCCACCGTTTAATTTATTCATGGACTTTTATGGAGTATCTCTCTTTCATCTGTACATCTCTCTTTCATCTTTCATTGCCCTTTTAACTCCTTAGGGTAGCCATAACTCATCCCCTCTCTCTTCTTCTCTCCCTCCCAGGATTATTTCCTTGTCCTTCCCTTGGAGACGTGCATGCCTCTGAATACAAGAAAACCCTCTTTTCCAAAGGGCTCTCTCTGACTACGCTATCTCTGCTCTCCTGCCATTTTGCCTCTTGTATTTCATACCAGGAACCACCGCAAGCTTAAACTGCGGCAGAAAAAGTAGGGTACCTGCCAGCGACCACCAGCTCCTCGACTCGGCTGCCTTTGGAGAATGGAGGTTATTGAAACTGGCAGCCTCCCCGGGCATTGAGCGAGAGCCCACAGCCCACGCCGAGAAGAGGGCTCCTGTGCACAGCCAGCACGACACGCAAATGTTCCTTCTTCCTGCTCTCGGCAGTTATAACATTGCAACTATTTTAGCTATACATTGCTTTTGAAGCTGTCATGAAATGTATAAAATGGCAGCTCTTTCAAATGCCAGTAACGTGTGCTCGTGCATCTTATCTTGCAGGTAATTTAATATCTGAGAGTAGGAGGTGCAGGATTGAGGGACTGCACTTTTTTTTTTTTAAACTAAAAACCTGCTTTGGTATGTGCGTTTTGCTTCTCTGCCTCCCAAAGAAAGGCGTCAACAGGAAAACTCACCAATTTGCAGAGAAGAAGAAAGATGAGGTGGGTTCTCAACGTCTTGTCCTAAGCTGCAGCTGAGTCCCCAGCACTGACCAGAGCAACCCACAGGCTCAGCCACAGGGGCTGCCAAGCGGGAAGAAAACCTTGGAGTTGAAGAAGAAAGCTCCATGAAGGCTGCAGGGAGAGGACTGAGCTGGGGAGACGTTTGGCTGAGTCCTTGTCACATGTGCATCTTGTGTTTGAGAGTAAATGCAAATCCAAAAGCAGTGCCTGCCTGAGCAGAAAGCATGATAAAATGGACTAGTCTTTTCTGAGGATATAGGATTCCTGCTTTGATTCTGTCACAACAAACAACAGCTTTAACCATGCGAGGAAGGAAATCAAAATGGCCTTTTCTGATGACAAAACTGTCCCTCATGTGACAGCCTTTACCCAGAATGGCCTAGGATAGGTGTGAACTGCAGGCAAAAATAAGGAGAAAAATAATGCCAAAGGAATGGGTTAAAAACTGCCTGAGTATTCCAGCAGTTGAAGCAATTGGAGGCTTTTCACCAGTAGCAGCTGCATCTTTTCAAAGCATCATTTAGGACTCAGAAACTCACGTCTCAGCTAAGTCAGAGGTGAAGATGCTTCTTCAAGTCACACTGAGATTCCTTGCCCTGCTATGCAAACATTCTAATTTCTGTTTTGTGTTCAGACGAACCCCATCCCTCTATTAAGGACCTAAAACATTTGATTTAGCACCACATTTGCTCCAGCGATGCTCTGCATCCTCCAGCACACGTCTCAGAATTTATCCTGTGATATGAGAGCCTGATATAGGGGCCAGCAAGGAGGAAGAAGAAGAAGGAGAAGAAGCAGCAGCAGAAGAGGAAGAAGCAGAAGCAGAAGCAGAAGAAGAAGAAGAAGAAGAAAAAGAAGAAGAGGAAGAAGCAGCAGAAGAAGAAGCAGCAGAAGAGGAAGAAGAAAAAGAAGAAGAAGAAGCAGAAGAAGAAGAGGAAGAAGCAGAAGAAGAAGAAGAAGAAAAAGAAGAAGAAGAAAACCCCAGGAAATATTTAACGCGTGTCATTATAATTAAAACATTTTAAAGACCTCCTATCTTCCCCCCACATGGCAGCACATGGAGGAAGGCCATATTCAGGTCTGGCTTTCCCAAGGCAGGGCTGCACATTCTTTGAGCTTTACTCCCCAAAAATTTGCCTGGCAGGATAAAGAAATATGACACATGGTATTATTCCTCCTCTCCCAGCTGTACTTGCTGTGTTCCGAAATACAATTTACCAGTCACCTACACTGGAAAACAGAGGGGAGGAAGAGAGGGATTTTGGTGAAGAGGAGACTGAGGTATTTTGGAGCAATGCAGTCCCCAGAGTGCTGGGGCAGATGGCGAATACTGGTAACCACAAACTACTCAGAGTGGGTTTAGCAACTGTGAACACAGCGAACCCCAGGGAGGTTTTCCTGATCGACTCCCAAAGATTTAACCTGATATGAAGAGCACTGTGCCAGCTCCTCCCATCCTTACTCTGCTCTTGTCCCAAAAGTCAAGCAGGATGCTCCCAACTCCTTCAGTGGGTCAAGCCCAGCCTGTTCTGCATCAGATGAGGCTGAAAAGACTTGGGATGGAAGAAGTTAGGAAGACTTTTTGGAGGGAAAAGTAGCAAAAGCCATCCAGTCCATCTCCTGCAGAGGCAAAAATTGTTCCTTATGTTGTTTTAAAAGGCACCTTTTTGGGGCTGCCCACCGCTCCCTCCCAGATGCTGAGCGGCAGATCTTGCTGTCAGGAGATTTCAGCATTGTTTTCCCTTTCTTGGTGTGGGGAGGAATCCTGCTGCCTCCCTGCCTGAGACGTTTCTGCCTTATTTTTCCCCATTTTCTGCTCTTTTCCCCCGGTCTGTGCTCCTTTAGGGCCTGCCCTTTGCTGCTGTGCTCTCACTATAGCCCACGTTCCTTTTCTCCCCCACCTCTCTCAGCCAAGGGAGCAGTTCGTGTTATAGCTAACCCATTTCACAGCGGTTTTCCCTCCCCTGGGACACGGCCAGGCACTTCCACCCCCTCCCTTGCAGCAGATCTGGCAATTAATGGAAGCACAGAGCGAGCAGGAGCTGATCTGATGGAAAACGACCCACTGAAAACAATAATTACTAGTTTTCCACCAGCTCAATGAGCAGAGCCAATTGAGGCCGCCGTGGCGGCAGTACCAGATCTGATGCAACGGCAAGGGCAAGAATAAAAGGGCAGGGGAGGGATGGGGACAGCTATCGGTTTAACCGTAACTAAAAACCACACCTGGGAACAGCAGCGGCATTGTCTCTGGACGTCCCCTTCCTCCCAGCACCAGGCTCCCCCCTTGCCCCAGGGAGACCCCCACCAGTGGCATCCTTTCTTCACCACCTCTCAGACAGCTTTTAATCCACCTGCCAGCATAATTGAGAGAGCTACATCTCCCAACTCCAGGTCAAGGGTTTTAATGAAAGCCGAACGCATTACAGCGCGCCCGCGTCTCGCCGGCAGAGCTCGGGACACAGCCCTGTGTTTCCATTCCTCATGCTGTCCTTGTTCATGCAGAAAGGGAAGCAGTTGGGGAAAAGATGAAATCAGGCAGTAGCTCTTGCCATGTTGAGCTTAAATTTCAGTGGCAAAGCATCCAGTGGGGTTGTCAGGGAGATCAGCTGAGATGCTGGATTACATGGTAGGAGACACGTCCGAAGTAGACAGGTAGATCTGTGAGTTACCAGCCTGGAGATGGTAATTGAAGTGTCTTGTGGTTTCAAGTATTGTGAGATGTGGTCCGAGAATTTGTCACTCTTGCTTTGTTCCATTTGTGACAGGACATAGAAGATGTCCCCTCCAATTCCGCCTTTATTTGCCAGCCTATATGTCTTTCCATGCATAGCATGGTCTCTATCTCCACATTGTACCTCCCTGGTACAGCCTATACCTCTGCTCTGTTCCTCGCTCTTTCTCCTCTGTCACCTCCCAAGCAGGCGAGACCCTCCACACCAGACAAGTTTCTCTCCACGAACTCATCATTGCAAGCCTCCAAGAAACAATTTCAGTGCATGGTCCTGCTTCTCTGGCTCCTGATGTTCAGCTTAATGAACTTCATCTTCCACAGCCACAAGACCACACACCACACAAATGTTAACTCCTATCTTCCATGGGTTTCTGTGACTACTCCTCAACGTGACTGCAGCCCAGAAAGGACTGACAGGCAATAAAGGATTAAAGCAGTCTTTGTTACAGGTATTTTTATCAACTTCTCTCATTAAGGAAGTGCAAAGAGATGAATAATTTGTTTTCCGAGCGGGTCAGTGCACCCTAACTTCATTAATCACTTCTTTTGATCTGCAAGGGGAGCCTTGAGCCAGGCAGTACAGCCTGCCTGCTGCCAAGCTCCAGCTGCGGCGCAGAGTCCCTGCACCAGGGGACAGACCCCGTCCCAAAGCCAGGGATCCAGCAGCAAACGAGATTAACATTATGTTATTTGATGAAGAAATGAAACAAGGGTGAGAATTTTCTCCACGACCTAAAAGACCAGTAATCTGAGTCACCTCACCTTCTTTCTTATTTTTCTTTACCTCTTTCTTTCTTTCTTTCTTTTTGAGATAATATAAAGTGTCTCTCAGCGTGAAGGACATGGTTGCCTGTAGAGAGATTTTGACAACTCCCCTCTGAGTGCTAAAATGCTGTCAGCCGAAAAAACAGAGCTGTTTGGGCAAATTGATCCAATGACAGACGTCCTCTCTGTTGTCATGTTTTCTCTCTCAATCAAAAGCCTCCTAAAGAACCCATGTTTTCAGCTCAGTCCCAGGGAAGGGAGGGAAAAGGAGAGAGATCACCTACTTCTGTTGCACTATTCCTCACTAAACTAGGCTGGATGGAGAAACCCGTGAGAGGAAAAGGAAGGTCTCAAGGGTCTCTCACACACCCTCGTTGCGCACAGATAGACGATCCGAACACAGCAGTTTCCCTACATCACATATAGCAGCTGCGTATGGACTTCCTGACTGCCAGTGAGGGCAGGGTCAATACATTTTGGGTACAGACAGTAACAGCAAAGGAAGGAAAGCTTTCAGGCCTGAGTTTATCTCCAACGCCAATAACAGGCAAGCTGCCGGATCCGCCACCCAGAGGAAGCCTTACTGGGATTTATTTTCAATAATCATTAGGAATCATCTCCCCCTTCCTTGGCCCAAAGAAAACGAAATCTAACCGTTTTTAAACCTCATCCCTAGCTGTGAATATATCTGTAACCTTTCCACATCAGCGACGATTTTGACTACGATTTTTGATGGTCAAATCCTGGGAGCGCTCTTACCGCTTTATAGCAGAGATTAAGTGTGCTCCTGGCACAGTCAGTAAAACCACCTCTCTTTCTGTCACCTTGCCTGGGAGCTCCTGAAACCCTCAGCCCTCTCGGGTGGAGTGATGCCAAGCAGCCCAAAAGTGCCTTGCAAAGACAATTTGGGGCTGCGCTGTCTTTGCACGCTTTTCACCTTTGCACGTCACACAGTTGTATAATACAACAACTGCTGTCTTGCTTCTTGGGTCTTTCTCCACAATTTTGCTAGCTAATTGTCAAAACACAGTGAAGTTCGTTTATTTTCCCTCTTTACCTCCCTGCTGTAAACTCAGCTGGAGGAATGCATGCTCAATGTGACCAATTTAATTTTTTTTTTTTTTTCTTTTTAAAGACCCATGCAGAATTGCTGATTTATAGATTCAAAGAGATCTGCAGTGTGTAGCTTACCAATATTAGTTTTGGTGAAGTCAATTATGGACTTTATAAACTGCATTGTGTCTCTTTTCATTGCTCCAGGAAGCCAGGAGCAACATAGGAGGTTTTACCATCTGTTCCCTTCCTGCTGCCATCCTACACTTATTTCTTTCTACACGCTCAGGGACTGAGAAGTTTGCGGTGGGCCCCTCTGACTCCAAAATAACTGTGTGCAAAACATGGGGCCATAGATTAAAAACCATTCTACAGACCAGACGTTTCATACAAGGTCAAAAAGAATTTTTTAATGTCAGATATTCTGTATTTGGAACCTAAATTTTTAAGATCCTTCAAGCACATCTCTGGATTATGCTTATCTTAGTTACCACAATGTTACTGTAGGCCTTTGGACAACAGCTTTGATTAGAAGTCTGAACACGGCCTAGAACAATAAGATCCTGATTAGTACTTCTTGAATAATACATATTAATTCTCGCCCAAGCCTCCTTGGCACTCTGTGAGTCATGCTGGATGTCTGTCCTCTGCAAGGGCAACAGAAAGGTCTCTGCTTTGCCAGCGAGGGTCCTGAGGCACCGCCAAATTTCCTGCTCCCATTGATCCAGCCGCATACGTGTGGGGAGAAGAGGCACGTTACACTACGTCATCTCTGATATGTCTGTCTGGCCCCAAAAAGGACTACAGGAGACATACAGGTGACTGAAAATGAGACCATGGGGTCTGAAAAGCACACCCAAAAGGTGGCGTGCTTCAGTCCACTTGAAAACTCGTTCAGCTCCTTCTGCCTCAAGCTCCTGCTCTTTGCAGTGAAATGTGCCACTCTAAAATTAATGGACAGCTTTAGTTATGAATATCTTCCTTTGCAATAGACAATATTCAAATTGTCCATATTCATACATTCCATCCTCTCCAAAACACAATCAACCAACTCCACAAGGCAAGAAATTTTTTTTCCCTTTAGGGCTACAACCCCCTAGTTACTTTAACGAAGGTAAAGATTTACATATTCACACACACCAGCCCTGACCACCATCTCGAGTTAAACTTCCTCTAACAGGCTAATGCCTAACCTTGCATTTGGGTTTCTTAAATGATCTTTTGATTGAAGAACTGACAAACTAAAGATTCAATTCTCTGGCCAACCTGACCTCTGTCAGTGACACGAAGCTCTTCCCTCACCCTCTTGCCACTTGAGCAAGGAAGAAGAAACGCCATTATTTCTGACCACATACCCGAACAATGTGGGAGTCACAACTTTTAAAGAATTAGCTTCACACTGAACGATGGTAATGACTGTCTCATTACTGAGGAGCCCAGAATATATTCATGCTTCTCTTTCTTGCACCAGGGAAAGGATAGAGTAATTTGGTTTAATCCTTCTTGTTTAGGGTTATATCTAATAGCATTTAGTGGCTTTGGTGCCACTCAAAGGGAGGGCTGGCTGGGTTGGCTCCTTGAGATTTAATACACAGTCTCAATAATATCAGTCATTTCAGTTCTGATTGACTGATAGCTTCAATTGAAGCAACATTTGTGTGTGTACACAAGAATCAGATAGAAAATAGTACTTCGCTTTCAGCAACCTGTATCACAAATGAGCCCACTTGCTGCAGAGGGATTCTTGGAGCAGCACAATCAGGGAAGGGAAGGGAAGGGAAGGGAAGGGAAGGGAAGGGAAGGGAAGGGAAGGGAAGGGAAGGGAGAAGAGAAGAGAAGAGAAGAGAAGAGAAGAGAAGAGAAGAGAAGAGAAGAGAAGAGAAGAGAAGAGAAGAGAAGAGAAGAGAAGAGAAGAGAAGAGAAGAGAAGAGAAGAGAAGAGAAGAGAAGAGATTTTTGAAAAAAACAACATTCTGCTGTGGAAGTAGTTGTGACCCCACCGTGGCAGTGGCACCTTCAGAGCCTTTCTAAAACCACCCATCAGTCCTTACGCAAACCAGCTGAATCCTGCACAAGGCTCAGCCAAAATTCCACCTCCTTGCTACAGCCCCTGCCGACGGAGGGGAACACCACCAGGGAAGGTGGCTGTGCTGCCCTTAGTTCCAGTCCGCGCTTTCACAGGGAGTTTAAGCTCCTTTGCACAGGCAACTTCTTTGTGTTGGAGTTCAAGCTTTCACTGTCCTTCCCTCCAGGGATGACTTAGTTAGAGATGGGGTTTCCCTCTCAAGTTACTGCATTTGAGGAATCATGCTGTTGTTATTTTCAGGCAAATCAAAGAGAACCAGAGGGACAGTAAATAGGGGGGTGGGGGGTAGGGGAGAAGCTGTGAAAAACAGAGCTGAACCCTAACGTATCCACGAAAGGGGCAAGACTTGCTCACCTTCACAGAAAGCTGGAGAGCCTGGTATGGGATCCTGTATCACTATGTTCAGGGAACAAGTCCTCTGAAAGCTCTTCCTTTGCAAGAAGTCAGCCAAAGCTCTCCAATTAGATTCATAAAGATGACAGGCCAGATTGCAAACGGCCTGAGCAGCTGAGCAGCTCTCTGCTCAGGATAAGCAGAGGTTTAAAAACCACTAGAAGATGGGGTGCAGCCAAAAGAAGGGAGCGATCACAAGAAAAAGTGGAGGGCAACAAAACCCCTGTGCTGTGGGGTGAGGGCTGGTACCCACACTTTCTGCTTTACAAAGCGGGTGAGCAGGGAAGTAGGTTTTACCTCAGCCAAGCTGATTAAAAAGGTTACAAACGACTAGAACAAGCTTAGAGCTCCGGGACAACCAGAAAAAAAAAACCAACTTGTGAAAAAAACCCTCAGTTTGACAGGTGCTTGAAATGACATTGCTCAAACTTTGGTGCTGTGAAGACATTTCACTGTTAATCCCAAGCATGTACAAACCAGGAGAGACACCCCCAAATTCTGGTATTACAACCTTTTAGGTCAAAAGCAAATAAAACCCACAAGAAATAATAAACATTATGGATTTACGCTTTTCCTCGCTGTGCCTCAAAGTCTTCAAGAACTGTGTTTTAAAGCTTCTCTTTCCACTTAAAAATGCAAGAAGACTTTTGTACTTTTAAACAGAACTGAAAATCCTGTAATCGTAGTGGCTGGGGCTCTGGAAAAAATATCACTGAGCTCAACAACGCGGTCGCTAGAGCCAAGAGCCTTGACTTTCAATGTCAGAGAGCAAAATGTAGAGCCTGTCTTTGTGAAAATTTGTATTTTTAGAGGGACGTTTAGAAAATGAAGCAAGCAGAATATAGCCCCGGGTACCTAATCCCCCTGTGATGCGGTGACAAAGCCAGGCTGCTGGACTTTGCAGCGGAGCAGATGAGTGCTCATGTGCTCTGTGCTACCAGCTCCGCCGGGGATCACCTCCTGCAAGGAGGTTAGCGGAAAGCTGGGAAGGGGAACATCGTTAAACAACCACAGCACCTGGGCGGCTCAAGTCTGCTTGGATTCACGGCTCCAGGAAACAGAGCCATCCATTTCAGCTCTTCACGGCGTACAGCAGGCACACGCACAGGAACGCTGCGACAGCTTGAGCTGTTCGGTGGGAGAAATCATATTTGAAACAGCACGTCAGGTTTTGATTAAGCTGGCAATTAAGCAAGCAAGGAGCAACATGCCCTGGGGTTGCAGAGATGATAAGCCAGTTTCAAGACAAATGGCCAAATCTTTAGGTGGTGCAAATGACTGCAACTTCACTGCCTTCAGCAGGGCTGCGTCTCTCCCACGTGGGCTGTAGATCCCAGGCCCTCTCAGCCTGGGAGAGGACCAGCAATATAAATGGGAATGAACTGCATCCAGCTGGGAAGAAGCCACTGTGCAGGGAGGCAAAAATTGACGCTTTTACAGTGATTTCTAATACAACACAGGGATTTGCAACACAGTGACAGGCCACCAGCAGCAATCCTCATCCATGTCAACCTCCTCTCTCAGTTGATGGTAGGCTTCTTTTACTAGGGGCAGCTGGGCAGAAAGGGAGAGATGGGAAGAGGAGCAGGTACCTCGCATTACTCTCTGACCACCAGAAGCTGGTAAGGGTCTTCAACCCTGTTTATAAAGTTTGTCCCTTCCAGATGTTTTTCTGAACTAGAATAATATGATTCAGTGAACTGATGCATCTTCTATTTTCAATGGGTGTAGGACAAAGGAGAACTTAGCAATTCTATCATAATCTCCCCAAGTTGATGATCACCTACCAAAATGTCATCGATCTTAGGTATAACAACCTCCTACTGAGTAGGAGGTCTCCAAGATGAAAAAATTAGGGTCATTTGAGGTCAGAGGTCCTACTGCTCAAACTTTAGCTAAGAAAACTGTCATGGACAAATTAATGCACTGGAAACATCAGAACTGATCAATATGTACAACCAAAGGACAGGCTGCTGACAGATAGTGATTGTGTAGACACACTTTGATGTCAGCAAACCCTTTTTGATCTGGTCCACATCTCCCAGTTGCAGACCAAAGGTCCAGAATTCAATTTAAAATACTATCAATACAGCACCAACATGGACAGAAAAGAGGAGGTGATAAGCTTACTGTGGGGTGCAATGAAATAAGAAAATACCGTGACCATCAGAGGATGCAAACTACGACTTTTCCAGAAAACAGTGAGCATTCAAGCATTCAGGAGACACTGCAGCTGGAGAAGGAGGGCCCCATCACATCAAGTGGAAGAGCAAGCCTGTGATCCTAGCAAAGCAGGGAAGTCAGAAAGACATTTGGCCCAGCTCAGGAAAATGCAGGGTCTGGATCCATCCCTGCCTCTCATTCAGAGAGATACCCTGGAAAGGCACCAAGGCTAATTTTTTACCAGTGTCATCTGTGCTTAGCTCTGCAACAAATGATGGACTCATAAAAAAGGCCATATTCACAGTCAGCTCTGCTGGCCACCTCTCTGTCATGCCTCTACTCCTGGCATTTGACATTTTCAACCACATCATGCATGTCTCAGCTCCCCTCGCTGTTTTGTTGTTAGTGTGATCCACCCAACCATCACAAAATCTGGCACACGATGCGCCCCCTGCTAAATGCCAATCCCTTCATGCAAGCCTGAAGCTGAATCTCAGCCCTCGCATCCAGCAATACAGATGAAATATGCAGTTTCATCTTAGTATGCAATTAAACACTGGACAATCCTAGTTAACTTTGGATATCAAATGCAGCTAGGGTGAAACATGAAGGTTTGCTCCCTATGCAGTTAAGGCGTTGATTTTTATAAAGACAAATATATCACCACTGGGCATAGTTACAACACCTATCCCAACACGAGATTTATGAAGATAAAAGATTCCATCCCAGAATTGCAAATAAATAAATCACCCAGTAATTCGCTTGGCGTGCTTGGTCCTTTTCCCCCCAAAGCAAAATGCAGGATGTGTGATTGATCTTCCTACCCAGCGATCAGCAAATTTAAGACTCTCTGTGGTCGGTTCAGCAAGGACTGCCAAGATTTTCCAACATTTGCAACCTGCAGAGGAAAGTTGTGAACTACAGAAAAGGTCGGAGTATTAAACAGCCACAAAATAGCTATAGGGCCAGCTAAAAAGTACAGAGAATATTCCTTGTTAGACCCCCTCTAGGCAGCTAAACCACAGTTGCTCTGCCTGGTCTAAAAGTCCAGGGTACAGGGCTCAAATCAGTAACGAGCTTTACATTGCTCTGGCAGGGCTGAGGGGCCATAACGTGAGTCCAGACCAGTGCTGGTCAGAAGAACCTGCCCTCCGAAGGAAACTGTGATGTGCAAGGATCTATTTTTATTATGACCTGGAAAAAAAAGCTGAAATTTCTAAAGGATTGTGACTTTCAAACAATATTGTCTCAAGGGTCACCAAATCTCTCATTTCCATAGAACTAATTCTTTTTTCCTTAAGTAATAATAAAAAGTTCCATGTTAAACATAACAATAAACCAATAACAACAATTTAACATTACTGATGACAACAGCAGCATCCAAAAGGCTTATTTTCATACTTTCCTGGCAAAAAAAAGGACAAGTTCCCACAAAATATTTTGATCTTACATCAATGGGACGTTCTCCAGCCAAAAAAAAATAAAAATATATCATTCTATTGGCAGTTGTTTTGTGTGCTGCAGTGTAAATGTACAGTTTTCTACACCTAAGCCCCACGGTGATAAAAAACCCTTCAACTTTAATAGAGGAGGAGGCTCAAAGCACCAGTGTTCCAACTGTCCCCATGTGCCACCTGGATGACTCCTCTCCTGCCTGCGAAAAGCTGCCTCTGAATTTCCATCAGACTGATGTTCTCTCCTCTTCAAAGCCGTGACTGTTCTTGGGAGCATCAGAGGTTAGAACCCCCTGTGCAACAAATCAAGATGGTCTAACGGTGTCAGAGTGAGGACCAAGTCTTTGCTTCACTGCGAGCCGCAGGGAAATTGCCAAATTCAGGGAACCTGCCCATTCCCTCACGGTCTTGCTGCCCCACTGTGGTTTGGGTTAGGCCTTTTTACTTTCTCATTAAGCTTAGTATTGGCCATCTGATGCTGTCCAACTAAGCCAAGGACCTTCACTACTCTGCCAAAGCCCAACTAGTCTTGCCTAGAGGATCCTACAGGAGGGAAAACAGGTGAAGGGATTGAAATGTATCCATTCCCTATATTGTATTTGGAGTGGAATAAAATTAATCAAATTCATTCGGTCCATCAGGTCTGCATATCATCTTGATGTCTCAGTAGAGTCAGGGAAGCCTACCAAATGCTCGTATCTATCAGAATAGGTACATTGCTTGGGACAGCTTCATCCAAGGAGAAAAAAACCCTCCTCTGTCTGTAAAGAGTACATCCCTGTCTTCCATGTGAATAAATGTCTATTTAGTTAAATCACCTTGGCAACTGAGCCAGCTTGCAAATCCTACTTTTTCAAATATATCTAATCAACCTGCAAATATTTATCTATATATACACACATGCACGCATATATATTTATATCTGAAATGTGCATGACTACTGTTGATAGTACTTCATCCAGCAGGAGCTTCAGACAACTCTATGCTCAGTCTTTGATTTCAGCTGCTAAAAAATGAAGCCTGAATACCAAACACATCTAAATAAACATTTCTCAGATGCAGGTATGGCTTTTGCCAAGCCAGCAGCCACCTCAGAGGCCCTCCAGAGGCCCGCGCACGAGAACCTCCCTAGAGAAATGAGACGAAGTCTTTCTGGGGAAGAGTCGCTTCCCTGGGACACGGACATTGACTTCAAGTCGGGTTTTCAATCTGCTGAAATTCAGAAGCACAGCTGCTTTGACATTGCCTGAAATATCTTCTTTTCTAATAACTGGATCCAGTTTCCAGACATTCAGTACAACAATTTTTATGTTGTTAATAAACACATTTGTCTAATGAATATCTCTTGGTAATCTTGCCTGTAATTCAGGAAACTCAAGCGCAGCCGAGATAAAAATATGCACATACTAAAAGCTCAAATTGAAGAAAAAAAAAAAAATCAATTCAAAGTTAAATTACCCATCTTAAATTTCAGTATAAAGGCTACTAGAAATACTGAGTTCTTGAACTTCAATTAATCTTCAGCTATTAAGCCAGAAGGGAAAAAGATTCTTCAGAGCATCACATGGGAAGCTGCAAAGAGCTCAGCTCAGCCTGCGGACGGACGTCACTATCACTTAAACTCCCATTCCCAGCTCTGCTGGGCTGGTTAACTCATGCTTGTCTTAGACTCCTTTGGGTTTCTTTTTTTCCAGGCATCTGTGTGTGACTGCCTACATGTGTGTGGCATAAATTTTCCAGCTTCACTTCTCAGGGATTAATTGGCAGAAGTGCTTGTCATGGTTAAATAATTTTATTTAATTTGCACTGTGTGAAGATATTTGGGCAAAGGGGAAAAATAATTAAAATTTAATTACTTTTTTTTTCCCCTTTAAAATGAGAAACAGTTGCATCCCTTTGAGACCCAGCTGGGAATAGAATATCACTCAGTTTTGTTGTTAAATATGCAATAATAAAAAAAAATAAAACCCAATGATCAATGCCTTGTAGTAGAAGAGTGAAAAGCCCAGGATAGGTAAAACAGATCTCTAGAATCAATGACAACTGAAGTTTATAAAGATACTGAGGGGAAAAGACAACACTAACATCTTGCATGGAATCATCCAAAGGACTTTCTTACAGGTTTCTAAACAAACAAACAAATAAATAAATACTTTTACTAAAAGGCTCGAAGATGTCTCTTCAGGGAGTCACACCAGCTATGGGAAGTGTCACCTTTAGTGACAGGCCAGAGTCTCTGCCATGCATGCTAAGGGCTTTCATAAAACTTGACAACCTCTCTTTTTTTTCAATTTCAGGTAAAAATACTGGTTTGTTTTCTGTGGTTTCCAAGTGAAAGAGGCTGCCAAATCCCTTCTCTCCCCTTGAAGTCATTAAAAAATGGTTTGGCTGATAAAATCGCCAAACAAAAAACTGGAAAGGAGGAGATGAGAAGAATCAGGGATCTACTGGAAATATTCTATTATTATTGGCAGCTCCGTGATACACGGAGCCTCTTCTCCTGGAGCCCTTGGCCCTTGGCTTGGTCCATCTTCATACTACTGTTTAAAGCCCTCACCCGTAGCCAGCCACAAGCCTCATGTTTTTCCCGTCTCCCTGCTGGGTATCGACAGCCTCAGACGTTTTGTGGCATGACCCACAACGGCTAACAGGCAAACTCTGGGGCAAGATGCACCCACAGAGGTTTTGGGGCATTCCTGGGCTACATGGTAATCCACATCCTCCCAAAACACCAGCGCCTCTGCCCCCTGGAAAGATCCTCTTCTCCATGGCAAAGGTGGCGCAACAGGTTCCTCTAAGCTTCTCCAGCCAGGAAAGAGGTGACCTTGCAAAGTGACTTTGGAGGAACCAGGTTAGAACCATGATGCTAAACAGGTCTCTGCAGGTCCACACAGAAGCAAGAATCATGTTTAAACCTGATGTCAGCAAGTTTTGGATAAACCACAGGTACGCAGAAGCCCATGTCTGCTGCTTCCATGTCCACAAGGTGTCCAGGGAAGAAGAATTAAAGAAATGCACCAATCCAAGCTGTCTTTTTAATAATTATTCCTTTTGCAGATTAAAAGCTGCTTTCAAACCCGAGTAGAAAGAGGACAATAAGATCACTGTAACAGATCCTTTACCTGGAGAGGACCACCTTTTGCAGCTCTGGGTCTACTCACTAAAGCAAAGATATTCATCATGGATAAATGTAAACTAACTGTAGAAAGAAACTCTTCACATCATTTCCCCCTGGGTTTGGAAGTTATCGTAAGGGGGAAATTTAGTGAAACACTGAAGGCCACAACTCAGCAAGGAAATGCTTACCACTGCCCTGCACCAGCTAGCCCCAAAGACACTTTGGAGTTATTTTGGTTAATTTGAATCTTTTTTCTTCGGTTACAGCTTATGCATACACCGCCAACTATGTTAGGACGATGACTTCCAAGTGTGTACAAGATCATGTGGCCACAAATTACACTGTGAAAGGAAGAGAGGATTTCCCTGGCCTTCCTTGATACATGCTCATTTTAAGGTTTCCTCTTTCCAATTAGAAAGTGAGAAAGAGCAGGTAACATGTCCACTCTCACACTGCTTAACCTAGTGAAGCCGTAGCCTTGATAAAGCCTCTCTCAGGTGCTTCATCACCATAATGAAATGCCTGAAGGTGAGGTTTATCCAAAATATCACAAAACCTGGTGGTAGAAGGAAAAAATACATTCTGACAGCATAGTATTTCAATTTGAATTAAGACATTTTTAATGTAGCCAATTTATATTTGCATATTAAGAAAACGACAAGCTCATTCCACCAGAATTTGGCAGTACGGTTTGACATGAAAAACCTGGTGTAACAACACTCTAAATACAATTAATGGCGATTTAGCAGGGTGTTTCTTGTATCCTCTACAGTTCAATTCCTTGCATCATCATCTTTTTTTTACTCAGTGTAAATACAGGCTCCTTTAAGAAGGTGGTGGGAAACAAAAGGCAAAAAAACCCAAACCAACAATCAGAAAACCCATTTGGAATTAAATCTTCCAATACCTTATGGAAAAACTGCTGGAATGAGTTTTTGCCCTTTCCAACAGACAGATGTTCTCATCAACAAGAAAATTAGAACTTGATGACAATCTCCAAGGTTTAAATGTCACTCCCTACCACTCTGGTTCACATAAAGATGGAAGTGGCATTAAGAGAGCAGTATGCAAGCTCTGCAGACTGCTAATTTCTTCTAATTAAAAAGCAGAGTTTACAGACACATTTAGTGACACTCATCATAAAGTACACATCCGAAAGTAGAAGGCTTTTGTGTTTTTAGTGCCCAGAATGCTATTTTCTCATTGCTAGTGAATTATTTGCTTTCTTGGTCAATTCAGGAATTTCCCACTCTATGTAACAGATTTCTAACATTGTAAAAATAAAAAAATAAAATCTCAGACCTCGCAGTAAGTCCCATAGAAGGCAACCTCCCGAGCACTGTCTGAGCAAGGTGCAAAGAGTGCAATACAAGAAGCACATTTTTGACTTTTTATGTATGATGCAAAAAGGACTCGCTGGCCGGGCAGTACAAACAAAACAGTCATGACATGAATATTTTGCCTCTTTAACACTGGGAGAGAATATCCACCCAGGAAAAGCACTCCATGAAGCGACGCACTGATTGTCTGAGTGCCTTTCTGGATGGTACACTTTAGTTAAAGTCAAGTCATTAGGCTCTGTACAAGAGGAAGTGGATGAAATCCAACCAAATGCATTACAGAGGTCAGACTGAATGAGATAATGGTCCCTTCTGGTCTTAAAAAATCTATTAATCTAATTTAATTCTCTGTTCTACTCTTCATACCAGAGTCATTTAAACTCATTTATATGAAAAGAACACATTACAGCAGCCTTACACAACACACCATGTTCTGACTTCGCAGTTTTAGGCTACTCAAAAGTTTCGGTTACTTCCCACTGAGCTGAGGATGAGGCTTTATTTATCATTAAAGAGAGGTTATATTTACAAGCAAGACACCAGGCAGAGGCACCTCTCCCTACACAATGTCGGATGCATCTGCACCTTACGCATTGACCAGAAACATTACAGAGCACCTTCCACCTTGGCTTGGTTTTTGGGTACTGCCATTCCCCATTCATCCTGACACTTGCCATGGTGAAGAGCCCAATTCTTTTATCAATAGAATCTGTTCCAGTCACTCCAAGCTTATCTCTTATGAATAACTCACAACACACTCAATATTGCACCAAGAAAATACTTGGCAGTCACTGTCCAGTGCAAAAAGAAAGCACCTATGTGGAGAAGGCCAAAAATAGTCATTGCTGTTACTCTCTCCAGTGTATACATATGGTCCTGTCAAGGAAACATATTTTATTACCTTTCCCTCAAAAAAAAAAAAAATTCCCCTTTTTCTCTTCCTCATACTGAGCTTTCCCTCAGTATCTCCCTCCTCCTGGAGCTTCAGTGTTCACATTAACATTATCAGTCATTTTCTTAATTCAGCAGCACAAGAGGGGAAAGCATCACATGAATTTAGGCTGATTGACCTCAGTGACTCGCAGCAGCCGTCACGCATGCTGGAAGGACAGAGGGAATAATTTAACCCAGTCAGAGGGGCAGCTGAACTTGAGGCCAATACACGAGGGCTCACAAAAGGTGGTCTTCACATGGTACGTTGGAAAGACCCTATGAATGGGCTAAGGATGACTTCTCTGCTTGTATATCTACACTTGATGCCGTCTTTACCTTCTCTCTCTGCCTGCAGCACGCAGACAGCCCCATCCCCGTGTCTGTCCTCAACATCCACAGACGAAAAAGACTTGCAGAGTTGCCTGATGCCTCATCTCTCCAGTGGTTCTGTTAATTTATTCCAGCTACTTGAGGGAAGCACGAATGGCAGCCCAGTAAGCCAGCTCAGACCGGTATAAAGGCAGCTGATTTTCTCACCGTCTGTCACGGTCAGTGTGTACCTTCTTTAGTTTTCAGCTCTGAGGTTTCTCTTCTTCCCCCCTTACCCCTCTCCTCGCTTCCCTTTTGAGTCTCAAGCAGTTGGTACTTTGTGAGAACACAGAACCGAGAAGATACGTAGCATGAAACACCTAGTTCATTTATTCAGTGCCAGTCTTTTTGAACCAAATTCCACATTTCAGTGAAATTCGCCTTAAGTCTTCTTTCCTCTCAGCACATTTTAATCAAGCAAAAATCCTATCTACAGTGAAGAAATCCCATTACAGCAAACTATCACTACATTGTTTTAATGGACACATGTCTTTCACTTCAGACTTCATAATCTGCTTTGCCCTCCAATCATGAGCATACTCTTAAAAAAAAAGTCTTTTCAACATAAAAATGCAGGGCAGATATTGCAACTCAAATTCTTATGGATATTTACTATTCATTCCAACATACAATTCATTATTCTTTCTGGATGCTTTAGACACAAATCAGGAGGCCAAAAAGCCTCTTGCTAGCAAACTGCAATTCCTTCCAGGGCAAACAGAAATCCACCGTGGACTCGCTCCTGAAGCCCCGAGCCCAAACTCCCACCAACTTTAGAGAATTTTTCTGAATAACGGCTAAGTTGAAACTCTCGAGGAACTTGGGGATTTTTTCCCAGACAATTTTTCATTAGATCAACCTTTACACATGCACACCTCGCAGGCTCAGCCATGAGAAACAGACACTGTTTTATGCTTTTGTATTTCACAACCCAACTTTCTTGATTGAGCATAGTTACTAACGCCAAAATGCACTTTGAGAAGATGTGCTTCGAAGTACCTATTACTTCTTTTTTTTTCTGGGATCTACCTATCTTCCCCTGTCAGGTTGCTGACAGCATCGCCTACTAGCCTTTCACAACCCTTCAGGGCTGGTCCCATTTCTCCCAGAATGCGGAGGTCTTCAAATCAGCTATCATCAAGATTCTTTTTGCACCTTCAACCTAAATTGCTTTCCTACAAGCAACCCATCAAATCCAACCATACCACTGAAGTTCAGCTGGATTTCCAAGGTTAAGTTTGACCTTTCCATTCCTCACGTATACCTTGGGTACTTTTTGACAGCACAGTTATACCTTCGGTGTCCAGAAAGTTGACTTGCTGTCACATCTGAAAAATGGAGAAATTCTGAGGGTATCACCACATTTTCCTGAATCAAGGGAAGGCTCTGTAAAGCCTCCCTGTAAAGGTTCAGTAATTTTGTAGCTTACTCCTCAAGAGCTTTTTACTCCTCTTTACCCCGAGTGTCAAGGCCAGGGTTATGAAAAGCATCCAATGCATCCTCTTCCTCTGCTTGCTTAGACCCTAAAGCAGAATATAGCAGGGGGTTCACATCTCCTTTCTTAGCTTTATGCATTAAAAAATAGAAAGAAAATGTGCCATGGCAGAACTGCACAGTGCTGGCGGCATCGAAGTAGTTAATTAGCAACATTGAACTAGACTTCAGGAGATAAGTCTTAATAAGTGCTGCTAAAAATATTACAGTAGTCATTTCCAGAACAAACACAATCAGTGGCAGACGAGTGAGGAGAGTGATACAGACCCATGAGCTGCCACGGTGGAGGTATTTTCAGCGGGGAGCAGTTATAAAGGCTGCTCATTTTAAAAACACAGTAGCAAAAAACCAAGCTGGCATTGGAAAGCGTATGGGTTCACAGAATCACAGAATGATATGGGGTTGGAAGGGACCTCTGGAGATCATCTAGTCCAACCCCCTGCCAAAGCAGGTCCACACACAGCAGGTTGCACAGGAACATGTCCAGGCGGGTTTGGAATAACTCCAGAGAAGGAGACTCCACCACCTCCCTGGGCAGCCTCTGCCAGGGCTCTGCCACCCTCAAAGGAAAGAAACTCCTCCTCATGTTTAGGTGGAACTTCTTCAAGTTTGTGCCCATTTCCTCTTGTCCTGTCCCTGGGCACCACTGAAAAAAGACTGGCCCCATCCTCTTGACACCCTCCCTTTAAGTATTTCTAAGCATTGATCAGATCCCCCCTCAGCCTTCTCTTCTCCAGACTTAAAAAGATCCAAGTCCCTCAACCTTTCCTTGTAAGGGAGATGCTCCAGGTCCCTCATCATCTTTGTACCCTCTGCTGTCCTCTCTCCAGCAGTTCCCTGTCCTTCTGGAACTGGGGAGCCCAGAACTGGTCCCAGTGCTCCAGATGGGGCCTCCCCAGGGCAGAGCAGAGGGGCAGGATGACCTCCCTCCACCCGCTGGTCACACTCTTCCTGATGCCCCCCAGGATGCCATTGGCCTTCTTGGCCACAAGGTCTCATTGCTGGCTCATGGTCATCCTGTTGTCCACCAGGACTCCTAGGTCTCTCTCCTCAGAGCTGCTCTCCAGCAGGTCAGCCCCCAAACTGTCCTGGTGCAGGGTTTTTTTTCTCCCCAGGTGCATCACCCTACACTTGCCTTTGTTGAAGTTCATCAGGTTCCTCTCTGCCCAACTCTCCAACCTGTCCAGGTCTGGCTGGATGGCGGCACAGCCTTCTGGTGTGTCAGCCACCCCTCCCAGTTTTGTATCATCAGCAAACTTGCTGAGGGTACATTCCATCTCTTCATCCAGGTCATTGATGAATGTATTGAAGAGGACTGAAGAGGGATTCAATCTCAAGCCGGGCTGGTGGCTCTGCAGCCAGGCTGGAGCAGAGGTGTCGGGAGCAGAAGGTGTTTGCACTACGTACAGTCAGCCTTGAGGAATCAGGTGCACAAATACAATCTAACCTGAGCGGGTAACGCTTTGAGAAGAAGCCTGGCCGGTTATAATCCTGTTTTGGGGTGGGAAGGGAGGAGCTGGCAGAGGCAAGAGCTCAGAAATGGAACATCCTGGTGACTCCTGCTGTGCTAAACCCCCCTCCCCGTGCAGACTGCAATCACTGCACACAAGGCAGCAAAATCTGCTGGCCAAGGGATAAACAATGCATTCATCACCAAAAACCACGTGTAAATATCCAACAGTCAAAAGCTATCTCTAGGCCCTTCCTCTTGCAAAAGGTGGCACTGGACATTTGCTCCATGTCACCTCTTTCCCCCTGCCTCGGGCGAACAGCTCAGAGTGGAGGTGCCAGCACGTCACAGCTGGGGTTGGTGCAAAGTGTTTGCGTCAGGCTGATGGGCTGCGGTGGCTGCCAGTGTGACAACCCTTGGTGGTCTTGAACTTAATGAAACAACAAGTAAGTCTTGTGAGGAGAGGCTGAGGGAGCTGGGGGTGTTCAGTCTGGAGAAGAGGAGGCTGAGAGGAGACCTTCTCGCACTCTATGACTACCTGAAGGGGGGGTGTAGAGAAGCAGGGGTTGGTCTCGTCTCCCAAGTCACAGGAGATAGGACAAGGGGAAATGGCCTCAAGTTGCACCAGGGGAGGTTTAGATTGGATATTAGGAAACATTTCTTCAGGGAAAGGGTTATCCAGCCTTGGAATGGGCTGCCCAGGGAAATGGTTGAGGCACCATCCCTGGAGGTGTTCAAAAGCCAGGTTGACATGGTCCTCAAGAATATGGCTTAGTGATTTTTTTTTTTTATTTTTATTTTTTTCTTGCTTATTTCTTATTTATTTTTTGTCAGAGTTAGGTTGATGGTTGAACTAGATGATCTTGAAGGTCCCTTCCAACCTAGACGATTCTATGATTCTATTCTATGATTCTATGACAATTGACCACAACTCCAGGCTGATTCCTAAAGTCAAAGGGCCTACTGCAGAAGAAAAAAGCCGCTATCTTTCACATGCATTTAATTATTTTTTTTCCCTCTGCAGTCACCCTGCTATCTTCAGCCATACATCCCATGCTCGCTGCCGGGAACAGCCACCTAAGCTTTTCAGACATCTTCTTGGCAAGGTGTTTCCCCTCTCCTGACGTTTGACAGGATTATGAAGTGCTGAAATCTCTTGGCCTCCTTTTGTTTTGAAGTCTGAAAGAGAAGTTTAGCTTAATCCTTTTGTCTCTTGCTGCCCCTTCCCCTGCTTCACCCATCCTGGCTGCAATCCCACAGGAGCAGGACCCCACAGATGCTGGTGGTGGCACCCACAGCCCTGCAGCAAATTCCTGTTTGCTTTGCAATGGTAACAACCGGTCTCCAAAGAGGATACAGTAGCATCCCAGTTTATTGCCCAGATGGGTTTGGTCTGCTGGATCATTCTCTCAGGCTGGCTCAAACAGGGGACTTGTAGCAGGAGCAGAGTCTTAAGGAAAAATAGGGCTCCTCCCCTACTTTTGGTTGGGCTGTCTGCTGTTCCATGGTCTCACCGAGAGAAGTACATTTTTATTTAGGAGAAGGGAGCAACCACGTATTTATTTGTACTGGAGAGGTGCTGAAGATACTCCTGCTGTGCTAACCAAACAGTATTAATATTTATGAAACATTCCACAAAGGAAGCATTTTGAAGCTGAGGAACCTTGCACTTTTTAAGGATTTTTTTTTTGTGAGAAGGTAGGGGAAAGAGCCCAAACTCCAGCTTTCCTGACAAAAAGGAGAAAACCCCAAGTTCAGAAAAGTGTCCAATGCTATGACACTTTAAAATATTTTTTTTAATCAAACACTGCTTTACAAAGACGGAAGATTTAAAAGAGGATAAAAATGGAGGACAGATCAAGTCCTCCAAATGGGGAACAAATGTAATTCTGGATCCTAGCATAGCCCAGGTAGGGGAAATATCCTCCTGTCCTTCTGAGCTGAAGATACCAGCTGGCCAGCAAATATAGGTTGAGATGCCAGCTTTGCTATAAAAGATGAAGAGCCTCTGTGCCGCTTTCTTCACCTCCAAACTTAGACATGTCTGTCTATCTTAACTAGCAAAAAGGGGCTGAAATATTTATAGAGTAAATGGGACACGCATATATGGGCAAATATTAGAGAATAAAACCCAGGTCCCCAGTCATGCTACGTATTTAGCAGGGGCTGCTGAAAGCAAGCCTGGTCTCTGAAAACCTCCAGCAACGCCAAGCAACCAGCAGCTGTCACTGTAAGCAACGAAGAGGAACAGGAGGAAGAGAGCTAGGGATGCTCCTAGATGGGAGGAAAGCAACTGGAAAACAAAAACACAGGAGAAGCTGCAATTAAACACTCAACAGCTCCCTAAAAATGGCCCTTGTCCGCCAGGAGAAGCTGCTCATCAAAAAGGCTCAGCTGGCCTTTGAGTGTGCAGCCCGAATTCAGCTCCGGAGACGCTAAGCCTGGCTGATCGCAAGGGGGTCTCCAGGCAAGGGCAATTCATATCCTGAGCACAAGTGGGATTTCAGATTCGGTGGCCCTTCTGATGCCCTTCCCAGGCAACGATGCAGGGTGTCACCCGCCAGCAGGGCAGGAAGCCGCTTTCAGCTACCTATTAGCCCGTGATAGCTTTGAAATGTTCAAGATCCTCTGCCCACTATCCACATTACTCAGCTGTCAGAGGAAAGGCTTCAGATTTATGATGTAAAAATTACATTTTAACGAGGTGTCATATGTGTTTAAAGTTCTTATTCATCACCATACTGCCACATCTTTTACCCAAGACACAAATGCACTTAATTAGCATATTATAAGGACAGAGAGTTCACCTTATCTGCATTGTAAAACTGCTTTAGGAAAAAAACCCGAAGAAACACCCAACCACCCTTACTGAATAAAACGATTACAATCACATACCAAGAGAGCATCCCACAATATTTAACAAAATGTGGATGCTAAAAGTTTGCAATGCACCCTCTGAGGTTTTTAAAATACTCCAGATATGGATGGAGGCTCCATATCACATTTGATTACTGGTCTGGCAGTCCACAGTGTTAATACGCAATCTACAGAAGCCACTTCAGCACAATGAGGCTGGAGTAGAAGTCCCATATCGTATTGCTGCCTTCTTTATGTATTGGGCATTTATTAATATCTATTAAACACCCTGGATTGGAATGCCTGGATCTCCTGGACATAATTTAAAACATCTCCTCTGAAGTAGGAGTTATGTATTGCCCATGTGATGGCAGGGGGGTTGGAACTTGCTGGTCTCTTCTCCCAGTTAATTAGTGATAGGACAAGAGGGAATGGCTTCAAGCTGCAACAGGGTAGGTTTAAACTGAACATTACGAAAGAGTTTTTCACAGAAAGAGTAGTCAGACACCGGAATAGGCTGCCCAGGGAGGTGGTTGAGTCACCATCCTTGAATGTGTTACGAGTCGTTTAGATGTGGTGTTGGGGGATATGGTGTAGGGGAGAACTTTGGGGTTGATGGTTGGACTCGGTGATCCCAAGGGTCTTTTCCAACCTGAATGGTTCTATGATTCTGTGTCACTGGAATGGCTGCTAGGACATCCAAGTCTCAGGCATCTACAGAGGGATCCTTATCCTGGTTCAAGTCCTTCCTTGGACTTCTTCACTGCCAAGCTACGGGACTGGTCTAAACGATCAGCCAGCACATCCTGAGCCCCTGCACCATGGCTGCCAGCTCCGGAGGGGGGCACCCTAGGCATTTAATAGACAAAACTTTCTTCCTTTGGTCCCTCTGCTGCCCAGGAACCCCCGCCTGGTGAGCAGTGAGGTGCGGAGAGGCAAAGCAAGGCGATGGGTGTCTGTATGCAGCTCAGTGCTGGGAAAGCAAGATGGGAGCACTTTACCCTTTTGGAGAGGAGGATTTGTTGATGTTTCCTTGAATTTGTTTATGCAGACTCTATCACAAGTGGGTGATGATTAAAACAGGTAACTCTGGTGAATATTAAGACTGATTAGGTTGTGGAAAAATTTTCATTCTGTTGATACAGCCTTTCGTTCTCCACTCCGCACATGTCTAGTGGGGCACATAAAAAAAAAATAACAACCTGAACATTTTCCTGGGTTCAGTTCCCTGAAGAATGCCATGAAAAACACTTGCAAGAGTTCCAGAGCTATTCTCACTGTCACTTCAAATTAGCAAACTCAAAAGCAGCTACAAAGAAATAACCCAAAAGCTCAGAAGCATTTACGGAGAAACATCCTCCAGAAAACCTCATTTTAAGGCCAAACAGCTCAAAGAAAATATGTTCAAAGGTTTTTGGTATCTTCAAGTTCACCCCTTGAAGGTAGACGTTAATGACAGGTTTCCTGGGATTTGCAGGCACTGAGGAGTGTTTGACTTCAAAACCACTGCTGGGACAAATGAAACAACCTCAGACAAAAGGAGAAAAAAAAAAAAAAAAAAAAGCGCCAGGAAAATCTTTAAAATGCAGCTTTTCCCGTTTCTGAGAAAAATGAGCAATTGGTTTTAATTCAACCAAGAGCCCTGAATCGCTTCTAGATCAGCTGAATCCAGCTTTATGCCTCACTGAAGGCTTCAGAATATTTTGTCTTCTCTGGTACCCTCAGCTGCGACAGACGCGAGCACAGAAAGTCCAGTGTTTGACACTCATTTACCCCAAGGAGTAAAAGCCCATTTCCTTAAACAGTGGGTGAGAGAGAAGCTTTGCCACAGTGAAGATCTCCAAACCAGCAAGGATGTTCCAAACCCACACGCACAAACAGACCTTAAATTAAAACCCACAGAAAACGTTTAATCACTGTGAAGAGCAAGAGGACATGATCTCTGCCTTTCCTATCAGCTAAGTGACTCCTGCCTCCTCCCATTTTCCCTGGACGGCTTGGGAAAAGCATGAAAATGTTTGATTCTAAGTGAATTGGAGCCCTCAGCACCTGTTTTTTATTTTAGATATGCTTGAAATGTATGACACCAGAGATTTCAAATATGTTACTGGCTATTTAGGTAGTTAAATATATCACTTTTTTTGTTATGATCAATTTTGGGGTTTATAGAACTCTTGTCCTAAAACTTCACCCTTAATTGCTTTCTAACAACCAGTTTGTTCGACTCATCAATTTTACAGCCTTTCTTTTATTTTCTAATCAAGCAGATATTGTTTACATATTTTGCTCTTCAAACTGTAACTCTATATAAAATGGCTGAATTGACCATTGCCGCACTTGAAACAGAGAAACACTGGTTATTTTGGAAGAGGGGAAAACCATATCCACAATCTACTCTGTAAAAACACCCACAACTTAATAACCAAATAAAATCATCCTGGGTCTTCACTGCTTTCCGAGCATCAGCTCCTGTTCTGCTCTTTGGTGGAGGAGCTGGGTTTAAGCCAGCCGCGTGTTTATTATTACATATAAAGCAACGCAGCATAAAATTTGGTGCTAATCAGAAAATGTGTCGTACTGAACTTGGAAAAGAAAAAATCATGCAGACCTGGGCTCCTCTCTGCAAAAAAATAAATAAATTGGTGTCAAGCAGGTGTTTGCACACCCATTCAACTGAAAATCAGTGTCTCTCTCTGACTGACTCATAAAATACTGTTCCCACTCATCAGGCTGTGCAGGTAACGAAGCAGTAACCTCCCTTTGCAAAGGTATTTTTCTTCACTCTGAAATGCTTTGGCCCATTCCAGCTGTCTCATCAAGAATTTCACTCGCTGTCAGAGCAGTCCTCTCAAAAGTCCTCAGCCCATAAAATAGTGAGGTAATTGGATCCTTCTGCATTTCTGCCAAAAAGGAAATCCTGGCAATTTTCGGAGAAGAGAAACGCATGTATAATTCAGCTTTGTGCCCACATTATGAAGCTATCAAAAACTGTACGAAAGGAACGTCAGAGAAGGCTCCCCAGACTCCCTGACACCGTGTTAACCTTCTCATGCCCACCACCCAAAGCCAAAAACTGCTTCAGCTTTCCCTCTGAGGCACTGGAGGATTTTCAATACTTGTCCCAACATAAGTGAATTAAAGGGGTTTCAAATCAGAGCGACAGGAGGACAAATCAAATCCTTGAACCTGACTGATAGACTTTCAGCCCTCTACAAGGTTTCCACCTGCTCTCCCACCTCACCAGCTTAGACCAGGTAAAAGGGGAGAACCATTTCTTGTTTTTAGAGGAAAGTACAAAATTTGGGGTTTTTTTCACTGATTATGGTTTTTTTTTTATTTTATTAGAGATGCTGTTACTGGCAATGGTCACAATGTGAAAAAATAGCAGCAGAGTCTGCTGTAATACCTGGAATAATTCACCGAACAGGAGAGAAACTATGTGAAATAAAAGGGATGCAATTGATTTTCACTCCTCAGGGATAACCAGTAGCTCACAAACTGCTCTGTTTCACTCCACCACTCAGAGAGTACATGCTCATCATTAAGTTGGGAGAATGAGAAGTATTACTTCATTTTTTGCTCATCTGAGATCTTGCAGAGGTCAACACCATTGAAAACGTTCCTGCTCCTCTCTTAACAGCCACTTGCTTTTGTTCATCTGCCACTTCAAGATCTTCTTCTCCTCTTCCTTATGTTTTTGCATAAAAATGAGAAATTCACTGCCATTTTACTAGTTTTATTCCTCCCCAGATTTTCATATCCACAGTTTCTTTCAGCATCTCTTGATCCCTCTTTTACGTGGATAACAGGCTGCACACAGGAAAAGGAAAAGAAAAGCCCAGCAACAGGAACCTTGACTTCTCTTTTGCAATCTGAAGACCTGAATCCACCCGGTGACTCCCAAGTTTCTTATTAACAAAACAGAATGTTTTGCGAATAGCCATGCTACAAATCAAATAGTTTTACCATTCAAATTATATTAATTCTGCCCTTCCTCTTACTTTTTCAGCCTTTCTGAAGAACAGACTGAACCACAGGAACTGCCTGGTAACACGGTTTGGAAATTATTGCACCATCGTATGAGTTTGACCACAACCTGGGCTAAGTCATGTGTACTAATAAAGTGGCGACTGTGAACATACCACTTGCAAAACGATGATTAGGTCGGTAAAGTTGAGGGAATATAACCCAACTAAGTAATTAATTATCCATGCAATTTCTAACAGGAAAAAAGGTGGAAAAGCTGGGAATCCTCTGGGGGCCAGGCACTCCTCTCTTAGACAAAATCCAGTAAGTCATGCTTTACAAAAAAAAATAAAAAAAGAGCAACTTTAAAGAAAAAACCACAACATTTTGGAGCATTTTGTTGTCAATTCCCCTCCTGACTCTAGATACACACTTGTGGGTGTATGTTCATGTATGCAATTAGCAGTGGCTTCCCTAAATAGCCCAAACTCCCCCAGCTTAATAGAACGAAGTAATTTAAACTGGCTGGCAGTTTTCCCCCGTCTGTTTGCAGCGACGGCATCTTCCACACTTTATTTTGCCAAAATTCCTGCAGAAGGGAAGATGATCTGATGTACAGAGGAAAATTCAACGAGGGAGAAAAGAGCGTTATCTCTGTGATACAAACAAAAGCATGGACATCGGGAGACTGTTTCAGGTTAGTTACAGGTAGCACATTCCTCTCTCTATTTCATTCCAAACTAAGATTTAAAAAAAATATTCTGCATGTGTTACTGTCTTAATATCCATCACAGGCTTTGTGGTGGGAATTAATTTACAGAAACACAGGCAGATCAGTAAGACAGGACTGCACTTCAATTTTACACTGCATTTGCATGAAAAATAGAAAGCCCATATTGAGATTTTGGCTCATATTAGAACCCATACCTGCTCTGCTGTCCAGCGGGCCAAAATCCAAGGAATACTTCACAACGTGATAGTTGTTCCATACGTAAAGGAGGTTGTCCCGGGGATTATAATCCACAGCAGCAATATACTGGTAGGAGTTTGGAAAGGGCACATCCACCATGCTATCCTTGCTTTGGTCAGTGTTATATATGTAGTCTATTTTATTTCCTGTGGCTTCATTATCGTCATCTTCATACACAGACTTCACCACATATAAAATCCCACAGATCATGAAGGCGTTAGAAGCCGACCTCTTGTCGTAGGCAGTATCCCACGTCCCTTCAATCCTTAACGTGTAAGGGTTCAACTGGCTAATGACTATTTTGCCATTATTTTGTTCTGTTGCATAGATTACCCACAGCCCGTTCTCATCCACAGCCAGGTCTATATCAGACTTGCCTCCCCAACGGTAGGGAGAGGTGTCGTGGTAGTTGGCATTAGCTATGATAGCCTCCCCGCTTTTTATCCTTGTCCGCAAGTCAAACTTGACTATGTTCCTGGTTCGTTCCTTGTTGAAGAACAAAGCCCCGTCATACACCACAAACCCCGTGCCATCCACCCGGTGCGGGAGTTTGTAGGTGGTGGTTGGCCTCCCCGCAATGAAGTCGTCCTTGGAGGAGTACTCCGTCAGCGTGTCCGTCCGGTACGGCGTCCAGGGCATGTAGTAGATCTTGTCAGACGCCTGCAGAGGGTCCTTGCACCAGGCACCAGATTGGTGGTCAGATTCGAATAAGTGTTCGCTCTGGTATACTCCTTTCAGCAGTCCAGGGCAAAGAAAAACTGTTGGAGGGAAAAAGAATTTAAAAGAGAAACCCAAAGTTAATGACAGTCTGGAGGTGCTCAGCCCAAACATCTCAACCGCTTCTAGTTCTGGAGCAGAGGACACTCAGGACCAGAGGAAATCCAAGAGCAATGCCTTGTAGCTGGAGACTAGCCTTCCTGCCAGCCGTATCTCTAGAACAAGATTTGCTCCACCAAAATGATTTTTCCCTGCTTTTTCTATCAACTATGGCTCATTTTCTTATTGCTTTTCAAATCTATTTTTACAGGTGTACTTACTTGGACCACTCGCCTTTGTAAACTCTGAAATGAATATGTGCCCCCAAAGGATTTCTGGGTTTGTATTTCCAGATTATATTCGGCAGTGAATCTGTACCTACTAGGTGAAGGGGTAAACTCCTGGGGAATTGATCCACATATTTATTTGAACAGCCCACAGAAAAGCAGCCTAGAAATGGAAATAAGAGAAAGAAATTCCCATCCTTACAGCCCAAGCGACATTAAATATTTAGAGGGTACCAATAGCAAAGCAGAGACGAATCCTTTAGCAACTCAGAAGAGCATTTAAAGCAAAGGGAGTGGGGTGGGAGGGGGGGGAACACCCGGCTACAGATCTGTAGTGTAACTAGAAATGAGGCTTTCAAAGCTGCTACAGGACACACGAAACATGCAGTCCACACAATTAAAAACGAATGACATATGGATGCTGAAAGGAAAAGACGAGGAAGGAAGAAAGGAAAGAAGGAAGGAAAAGAATAAAGTTCACTGGAGAGGAACCCAAGGTCTAGATTTTAATCAGTTAAAAAAATGTCCTGTTAAATATAGTAGTAATTCAAACTTAAAAACATATACCTTCTATTGTTACATGAGAGGAGCACAGAGGAGCGGTTTGACTACTGGGGTGCTTTGCTGCTCAGACTTCAGGGGGCTGGGGGGCTGAGAGGGGCCAGGAGATGCCCAGCACCTGGGAGGGGGCTTGGCCAGTGCCTGGCTGACCTCGGCATCATGGGGATGCCAACGCCAAGAGGAGAGCCAGCTGGACGGGGAGGCAAAAGGAGGGGTGCTGAGGAGCAAAAGTGGTTTGCTTGGCCCCCGTCATCCCCGGTAGCACCCTCCTGGCCTGGAGGGACCGCACACACTTTGGGGGGAGGCTGTGTGTTGGTTGTTTGTGATGCTGATCTCCGTGAGCATGAGAAGTAGAATAACCGTGAGGACGGGACGGGCAGCAGGGAGGCAGGGAGAGGTATCCCATCACATGCTTCTGGGGGTGAGGGGCTGGCAGATGGGATCCCACGTTTGCACTCCCTGCTTGAAGCATAACCAATTATTTTCAGAAATGCAGAAATTGGCAATATCCTCTGGAGAGCGAGACAGGAGGAAAATCAGATTTAGTAACTGGTGTAAAAGCGTATTGCTCTATTCGAGTCTAAGTAACCACCCAGAGCTGTTGATAAAGGGGTGCTGTTTCCAAGAGGCTTTTATGGTGTAATTAGATATATTTATGCACATACGTATGTATGCACACTTTTCAAATTCTTTGGGGCAGAAGAAGGTATCTAAACCTTTGAATAGAAATTTAATGAAAAAAAGTGGCACTGGTAAAAACTTTTCAGCAAAAATGAGTTAGCTGGTGAAGTTGAGCAGCAGAGATACTAAATAAACTTTAACAAAAAAGTAGTGAGAATTAATGACAAAGTATTTCAACTAAAACGTTAAACTGTTAAAATAACTTAGCCTATACATAAGTAATAAATAGATATAATTTGAAAGGTATTTAATTACCTTTTTGTTCCACTTCTATTGTAGAGAGAGAGGTAAAGAGAGAAAGGAGAAAAGAGAATAGATTAATGGTACTGTATTGGCCAGGTAGTTTTCTTTACCTCTTTCATACGAAAAGGAAGCTTTATTAATTTACTTTAGTATGTGAACATATTATATATATATATATATAAAAACCTTTCCTCTGATACAATATGCAGACAAGCTGAAAAAATACAGATAAATTTTAACTTTACAAAAATCTTTAAGAAAAAAACCCCCAGCACTTGGGACATACCGAGCCCCCTGAACTATTTGAGATACGACGTCAGCAGCAGCCTTGGACTAGTTTCATAGAGCAAAATGAAACACCCATACACTGAAATATGACTGATACAGATTTATGTATAGAATAAAAACTCCAGGGAGAAACTTTATAGAATATACATCTTCATGTATTTCGCCAAAATCCTGTAAAACAGAGATCCTTGCTTTAAGCAAAAGAATATTCCCTTTTGACATGAATAGAGAACTTAGGAGAGTCAAATGAAGAATATCGGTGGATGTTCGCAGAGTCCTGGCCTCTGTTTCAGAGAAACAAGTTTTAGTAGGACTTGGAAAAAAAACATTTAAAATATTATAATATTCATATGATTTATAAGATCCCAAAGACTTACGGCATTAACAAGTTAAAAATATCTAAGCACTATTTAAAAAACCCAACCCCAGAACTTGCTGGCTGTTTTTATGTGAATTATTCACCATGCATAATAATGCTGCAGAAGATCCATGTCCCTCCCGACAAAGCCCCTTGTAGTCAGAATAAATAAAGGCAGTGCACTTATTAATTGCTAAACACTCAGTACCGATTTCTAGAGCTAACAAACTCCCAGGAGAGGTTTCGGGGGCCCTCATCCAAAAGCCCCCTCTGGTCGTGGCACAGACACCTTCTTCTTCCAGCATGGTGGGGCTCCAACAGCTTCTACACTCCCAGTCCTGGGGTTTGCAGGTTCTGTGGGGCCTCTTCCCTGAAGGTGTAGGAGAAGACAGGCCCCATAAAATATCACCGGAGGAGAAGTGAGAACTTGCCAGCAAAACAGCATGGTTTTGACAGCTGAGAGCTCTCTGCTCAGAGCAATGAGGCAGGAATTTGAAGGTATGCACGCCTGCTTTGTTTCTGCTTGCCCAGAGTTCACTCTGGCCCCTTCCAGACTGAGACGTTTGCCAAATGACTCTCCTCCGGTGCTGGGACTGCAAACCCCTTTTCATTCAAAAGTCTCATTCATTTCGATGGGAAACTGCAGGCTCAATGGCAGAACAATTTCAGGGTAAGACTGCAAATGCACTGGCTAGACACGGGGATCTGCGCTTTGCCGAGGGGGGAGGCACACATCCAGAGCCAACTGCAGCTCCCAAAACCAGTGTTTCCAAACTTAAACAGCCTTTTTTTTTTTTTTTTTTTACCAGGGCTTTGATTCAGGCTCCCTTCTACCTCTAGACCAGGTTAAGGCTAAAGGCAAGTGTTTTCCCCACGTGGCTGTCAGGGCTGTAGGGAGCAGAGACAACGCGCCGCAGTGCGAAGGAAAGAGCCAGCGAGATTAAAAGGCATCAGACCCAGCAACTGGAGACACCCTCACAGAAGTTCCTCTCCCTGTCTCACCCCGTGACTGGCCACAGTTACGTCAGGTATTCAGGAAAACATTAAATGTCCCTGGCAAAAGCAAGAAAGCAACATGACAGATCCCCAAATGTCTGGCTCCGCGCGAATCCTTCTGGCTCATGGCATGCCCTACGCCGGGCAGCAGAGGTGGCAGTCATCTACATTTTCAAACAAGCACAAGCTTTTGTGTAAGTGTAAGCATTGTAAAGCAGGAAGACAGAAGCTTCTGCAAAAGATAAGGTATTCATAACCAGCCGAGCCGGGTGACCTGAAGCATTGATTACCCTCAGCCTGAATAGCTCGTGTGTGACATTAACAGTTAGTGCCATATCCAGCTCTCTTATAATTCCAGACACAGTACATGTTGTGGTGCCCTCCTGCGTGGTGCTTTCCATTGTATGTATCCCAAATACATATTATTCTCCTGCTAATTTAAGACTTAATGCTTCTGAATTTCAATAATTACTCAGCTAATGTTGGGATGTCACATTATTCGAACCGGTTGCATGGGAAGCTTGGGGGATTTAGCTCATTGAGCAACACTAAATGGAAGGGTCTAATTAGGGTCTGATTATCCCTTCCATTATGTGACATATCACTGAAAAACTGCCTTCATAAACTATTGGAAGAATTTTTAAAATTTTGCCCAGTTACATGCAATTTCACATCTCTGCAATGCCTGTGTTAGTCCACAGAATGTAAATACCACTTACAGCACAGGGGGCACCTGACCTTCCTGCAGTGATCATAGAGTTGTTTAGTTTGGGAAAGACCTTTAAGATCATCAAGTCCAACCGTTAACCCAGTGCTGCCAAGTCCACCACTAAACCATGTCCCTCAGCACCACATCTCCACATCTCCCAAACACCTCCAGGGATGGTGACCCCACCACGTCCCTGGGCAGCCCATTCCAATGCTTGACAAACCTGTCAGGGAAGAAAATTTTCCTAATATCCAATCTAAATCTCCCTTGGTGCAACCTGAGAACCATTTCCTCTTGTCCTATCTCTTGTTATTTGGGAGAAGACACCGACCCCCCCTGGCTACACCCTCCTTTCAGGGAGTTGGAGAGAGGGAGAAGGTCTCCCCTCAGCCTCCTTTTCTCCAGGCTGAACGATCCCAGCTCCCTCAGGAGCTTCTCACAAGGCTTGTGCTCCAGACCCCTCACCAGCCTTGCTGCTGTTCTTTGGACATGCTCCAACCTCCAGAAGCAGCATGCACACACAGCTATTTCCCTTACAGTGAGATCTCCTGCTCCTGTTATTGCTGCAGAACAAGGAGTTATTGGAGCAGAACAAGGGTATTTCACCTTGATTTCCCGTGCCAGAGGCAGGCCAGCGCCGTTGGCTTCAACAGGGCCAGAGGCCTGAAGGAACATCAAGAACCACTTGCCAGGTCTGAGGGAAATTACAAACAAGGCTTTCCATGCACCCTAATTTTCTCCTGTTCCCTTGGGCAGCAGGAAAACAGAGGCTTATGTGCCATCTTTGGCCACTCCAGCCTGCCCCCACCGCACCTGGGGCCCGAGCAACCAGGCAGATGCCTGCCACCCATCCAGAGAAACTGCACAAACAAATTAATTAAATGCTCTTAGTACTGCTGGGTGGAGGCTCTGAAAATACACTCTTATTTCTGGCACAATTAACACTCGCACGACATTAACTGCTCATTTTCTTGCCACCACGTCTAGTTGCACTCAACTATTTCAGGCACAAGCCCGCAGCCGCAGAGTCCTGTGGGGACCTCTCCCTGGCACCGATTCAAACCCTCAACAGCAGCACAAAACTCCTGGGGAAAAAAAAAAAAAAAAGATCTCGGTAGGGGGGAAGTTAAAAGGCAATTGTGAAAATAAGTAAAAAGTTGTGCCCTATACTTTGCAGGCTGTTTGTTGGTTTTTTTATTTTGTTTTCAGGACAGATGTTTAATAGAAGAATAAATGACATCTACTCCTTGCCCTTCACAGGTCAAACTGGTGTAATATACAGAGACTCAGTATTAAACACACATTTAATGACAAAATAGAAAGATGAAGACAACGGGTTTTTGAGGCTGACCTTAATAGCACAAGATGTGGTGTGTCAGCCGTGCTGAGGGTGCTGTGTGTCAGACATGGCGAACCCCTGCATCCCACCTCCAACAACCAGCTTCACCAGCTGTGTGGGGAGCTGTAGCCGGAAAGCAGGAGAAGCAGCCCCAGGAGGCACTGCACTGACCTTGTGTCCTGTCCCAACACACGACCCATGGTGCAAGATGGTGACCATCACATAGCTGACTCACCATTTTGTCCTGACTCCCGTTGCACTGGACTTGAGCATGGAGTTCCCTCTAATGATAAAATGATGTCTGGAAGGTGCCTTGTGCCAGGGCTCCTCAAATGAGGATAGTCTGGGATCTACAACCTTTTCTTTCTCTAACCCCTAGACCCCAAGTTCCTTGGCCAGCCTTGTGTCAACAGTAAAGCACCCACAACTCTCTCAGCCTTTGACTTGAGGGCTTCTCCATAGCCCCTGCAGAGAGCTCTCCCAATTTACATGTTTCTCCCCAACACACAAATACCATTTGTGGGTTTTAGGTTGAACAGGAACATGTTTGGGAAGCTGCAACCCTAGCAAGGCACCCCAAAGTGTGCCCATGTAGAGCCTGCTGCAGAGATGAAGGTGCTCTTCTTTTTTGAAGACGTGGATGGGTGCTGGAGTCTCAGTATTCCTCTAGTAAAAGAAGGTTCAAGTAAACATGAGAAGTGTTCAAAATTCAGGGCACTAAAGCACATGTTAGAAACAGGCTTCCTTTTAGCTATCACAACAGAAGGCAGCAGTGTAGGCAACTAGGCAATATACAGGTGACGATGGCATCTGCTTCACATCTAGTGAAGCAGATCATTGACACTAGGACCCCCATAGTCAGGACTAGAGGAACTGTGTATCTAGGGTGCAGGAAAATCCACTGTTGAGTAGGGTGTATTCCCAGTCATGCTAATAGTAATAAGGCACATGAGGTCCAGAGCAGTGTCTCTTCCCAATATCTAAAATTTAAGAAAGTGGTTGAGGTCCCTGGGGGAAATACAGTGGTTGACAGATCAGAAGTAACATGAGAGTGGGGCACAGATAGTGCAGGAGCTTCTTGCTTGTGTTAGGTCCCAGACAGCAAGGCTGAAGAGGACCACACCGGTACGTGTTTCAAACCCACAGCGCTCGACTGTTGAGACACAGAGGTGGTACATGGACATATCCTGGTGGGGAAGCACAGTTGAAGGAAGCTGAGCTCTGCAGCAGCACATCTAAAATAAATGTATCTAAACCCAGGGAATGAAAATATGAAAATACCCTTCTTTGATCAATTTCTATTTAAAAACACCCAAGCCCCCTGCATAAGGTGAGAGCTGGCTCAGAATTTCTATGCCACGACCTGTTTTGGCAACATTTGTTCAAAATGCTGTAGAAGTCCCCGTCTCTTCTCCATTATCTTCTCCTGTCCTAAATATGACAATAACCACGTAGCCAAGCTCAGCACTCACTCTGTGCAGCACAGACGCAAACCAAAGCTCACGCGACCATTTCTCTCATCCATCCACTCCTTCTAGGAAAGCTTTAGGTCCCACTGTCACACAGGAGAGTGGTCACTGGACCCTGAACACCCTAATAATGGAAACACTGTCATCATCCGCAGGAGCGGTAGCCAGCAGAAGGTCAGACGATGTGGTCTTTGGTCTCAGTACCTTCATTGCAACTGGCCTCGCTACAGAAGACACAGTGACCAGCCTCTGTCCCCAACCTCTGCATCAAGTTTCCCCCAAGCCAGAATTTAGCTCCAGTCTCGTTGGCCCCAAGGAAACACCCATTTTATGAGCTTTTAATGTGAAAAGTTATAACTTGCAACAGGGGAAGCCCTCTTGGATCTTGGCTAAGAAGCAAGCACAGAGAATGGAAGAATTATGTTTTCTGAGACTACTTTGCAAATACATGCTGCTGCTATCTTCCCCTTTTTGCCACCTAATCTCACGTTACTATGATTTTCAATTTTATTTTTTTTTCCCCTTCGACATGACAGGTTTTTTAGGAATCATTTCCCTTCTTTTTCAGAGCAAGAACTACATCAGCTCCTTTGGCAAGGTACAATAAATAAATACAGGACAGACTGGACTCTGAGCCCCGCTACGGCTTTACCCGGGGGATCTTCACTTGTGCCAATGGCACGTGTGCACACGCATTTAAATGGGGAAAAGACCTCACTAACATTGCCTGGCTTTGCATTCCGAGAGCAACCTGACACTTGAATATAAAGCACCCAGACTTACATTCTCCAGCCAGAGGAATGAAGAAATTATTCTTATCAATTATATTGCCATGAATTAACTTTCCTGCAGCTGCCAATTTCTGTTATGAAAGAACCACACGCAACTTTGAGCCTCTACACAGCAGTTCTTCACCAGACCAAAACTATTGTGCAACCTAAGTTTTAAAGTTTGTTTAGGTTTAAATGATTATAATGGTGGGACACACTTAGTCTGTAACATTATTTATATTTCCAAGAAAATTTAAGGTTTCAGTAAACAGAGTACTTCCTTCTTGACTGCACATACCCTTGTGTGCACATTATACTCCCTCCCATAAGGCTGGGAAAAAAAATATCTTTATTTATTGCACAGGAGAAATGCTTGCCTTTTACAGCAAACGAAGTGCTAATCCTTTATTTAATAAAAGGGAAGAAAATTTTTATTTGTTCTGTTTCCAAATCACATTTTTCATATAATACCCAGGCAACAGCAAACAAAGGTGCTCTACAAGTACTTTGCATTACGGTGGCTTCATGTAACACATTCCCGAAATTATCGCCTCCTAATTAATTTCGCTGTGAAGTACAGAGATTGGAAATGTCAATAATCCATAAACGCTTTCACGAATCACAACCTAAATTAGATCCTTAAATAAGGTATCTATAGATTTGCCCAAATCAAAGCTGTTTTTTTTTGTAAGTGGATTTTTTTTTCCCCTTAGATTTCCATCCATCTGATAAATTTGTGAAACCTTTCAAACCATTAATTTGGGCTTCCTTAAAATGTCGGTGCTTTTAGTCTGCTTTTTTAATACATAATAACTAAGTTTAATAGAAGTTCACTAAAATAATACTAAGGATTATTAATGTTCAAACACCGATCAAGGTAACTTACAGTCACCAGGACCCAGGAAACCAATAATATACATTTGTTCTTGTCCACTAGAGGTTTCTGTGAGATGAGAAAAGTTACAGTTTCCTACAAAATTACCTTGTGTGGTATAGATCAAACTTCAGGCTATTTTGGGAGGAAGCCATCTTTTTGTTAGACATTCATATAATGAATTACAGGCATCAGAGACGCCGAACCCTCACGTGGACTCTCCCCCAAACCCAAGAAATAACAAATGCTTTTCCATGGCACCGTCCCTTTGAGGCCAATTTTCTAGGAGTTTAGATATTATGACCTCATTTCCTAATTTTAGGTACCAAAGCACACAAAAACCTGTTTTTTACATATTTTGTTAAGGGGGAAAAAAAAAATAATCAGTCCTGCCAATGAAAGCCAATGAAAATTTGGGATTCTGAGTTTTGGGGTTAAACAGTAAAATCCCTACAACATGTCCAGCCCTGCAAGAGCTGCTGCTGTTGTGCAGAGCAGTGAGCAGTGAGATGGTTCCAAACGGTTTTGCTAACATTAGGATTTCCCAAAATTCCATGAATAATTTCTATTCTTTCGTTGCCTCTCTCCTCTTGTTACTATTCCCGGTGGCAGTCACAGTGACAGGCTTCTTGGAAGAAGCAGACCCTTCATCAGCTTCAACAGATACTGAATGGGATTGTGCTGCAATTCCAAATCTATTATCCCAAGAGATAAGTATTTTTGCTCAAGTAAAAATAATTCACTTAAGGTATAATGACTCCTGAAATATAGTGCTCTGGAAAAAGAAAAAAAAGCAGCAGCAATCATTGTTATATTCGAAGAATATTGTTGTTCAGAACATATATCTGATTTTTTAATGTGTATAAAAGTATCTTCTGTAGGTGAGATTTTATGTTTAGAGCACAATTCCAGAGATAAAGCAATCTAAAAAAAACCAATTTATCCCTGAATTTGGGAAACGAAAAGGTTGTTTACACAGGTCAAAGTGTCTGCCAGAGCACTGGCCACTGCTCACCCCCATCACAAGCACAGAAAGGAGCCGGGCAGACTTCTCCCGTGACCGTACGGCCAGTAGCATGTTCCCCTGTTATCCAGTTACTGCAAAAAAGACCCCAGTCACTTAACTCACTACAACTCTCTCAATGTGTTGTGCACCAGAATTTTCCTTTTAAATTCATCAATTAAAAAGAAGCAGCAAGATGAGTTAGCGTGGGGAGGGGGGTAAAAAAGGACCGTACAAGTACTGTGTGAAATTCAATTATGGCTACAAGTCATTCAGCCAAACTTTCCTTGGCAGTTGGCCTCTTACTGTTTCCAGCACAACAGATGAGTGAGCTGCCATTAAATTACAGCAGAATCAGCCACCTGGACATCATTCTCTCATAATAAAAAAAAAAAAAAAAAAAAGAGAGAGAGAGAAAGGA